>JAQQSV010015432.1:0-12065 GCA_028646515.1 Pseudochirops corinnae | reverse complement strand
AGGGAGAGAGAGAGAGAGCGCAAATAACATGCTTTGATTTGCATTCAGACTTCATAGTTCTTTTTCTGGATGTGGACAGCATTTTCCATAAGGAGTCTTGGAATTGTCTTAGATCATTGTATTGCTGAGAAGAGATAAGTCTATCAAAGTTAGTCATTGTTACTTTGTACAATGTTCTACTGGTTCTTCTCACTTCACTCAGTGTTAGTTCATATAAGTCTTTCCAGATTTTTCTGAAGTCTGTTTGCTCATCATTTCTTATAGCACAATAGCATTCCATTACATTTGGATACTACAAATGGCATCTCCTCAATTTCTAATTCTTTGCCACCACAAAAAGAACTGCTATAAATATTTTTATACATGTGCCACCCATCCTTCTTTCTTTCCTTCCTTCCCTCTTTCCTTCTTTTCTTTCCTTCCATCCTTCCTTCTTTCCTTTCTCCCTTCCTTCTTTACTTTCTTCCTTCTTTCCTTCTTTGCATTGTTCCTTCTTTTTTTCCTTCCTTCCTTATATCCTTTCTTTCTCTGCACTCTAAACAAGTCCTGCACTTTCCCACCACCATGCCTTTGCTCACACAATTTCTTTTTCTTTTTTTTCTTTTGGAGGGGGGATGGCAGGGTAATTGGGGTTAAGTAACTTGCCCAAGGTCACACGGCTAGTGAGTGTTATGCGTCTAAAGCTGAATTTGAATTCAGGTCCTTCTGACTCCAGGGCTGGTACTTTATTCACTGTGCCACCTAGCTGCTCCTACACAATTTCTTATACCTAAAAGATACTCCCTTCTTTTTACCTATTGAATTTGGACTCATCCCTTAAAACTAAATGCCTCTTTTTTTTTATGAAGTCTTGCCTTATCTCCTAAGTCAGAGAACAGCCTCCCCCTGACACGTAATACAATCTTTTTGTTTTATCTCTCTTTTATGTCATTTCCATTCCATTAACACAAATTCTGTATGTAACAGTAGGTGGTTGTTGAGAGTTCCTGTAACCAAAAAATTCCTCCAATGCAATCACTCTGAACCAGTTGGTCTCCTCCATGGCCAACATGCATGTAGCCTATCACTGGGCCCAAACGTGGATCTTTTCCATTTGTTGGGGGGGGTGCTGTTAGAGTTTGTGGTCCCCTGGCTGATGTCACCTCCTTACCATTGTGAGGTATCAGAGGATACAGATATCATGTAACACTATGCATCATGGTTATTTCTGTGGGTCTCATTTTATCCTGCTAGCCTTGAAGTTCCATGAGGACAGGAACATTGTCTTATCTCAACTTCATGGCTCCCTCAGCGTCTAGAACAGTGTTCTTCACACAGTAGACACCAAATAAATGTTTCTTGAATAAATGAATGACTACGTTGTTAACATGTAACAGAAGCATGTTACACTGATACTTAAGGTTATTATATGATGGTCATATGATACATTAACTTCATACTAACATGTCATGTTAACTGTTGCCCTAGATATATGTGTTAGATTTCATATTATTGTAGATTTAGGACTGGAAGGGAATTTAGAGGCTGAGTCTAATGTCCTCATTTTTCAGATGATGCACACACAGAGTGGTTAAACTACTTCCTGAGGTCATACAGCTGGTAAGTACAGGAAGTAGAATTTGAACTCAGGTTTTCCTGACTCCTACACCAGAGCTCTGCCCCACTATATCACCTCAATGAAGAGAGAAGATTTCAAAGCATTCAAAGTGAAGACAAGTAACATACCATAGCTCAAGATTCTACAAGGGACAATGACTCAAAAGGCATGGGAGATTCTCAAGAGCAAAATTCCATTGATTATATAATATATGTGTGTGTGTATGCATATGTATATACATATATATAGGTTTATATATATATACATATATATATATAAAGATATTTACATATCTATACAGTTAGATCTATCTATATGTTTTAAGGGATGGGTCTAAACTCAATAGGTGTAGTCATTTGCAGAAACTGTGGAGAATGGGAGGGAGAACAGGTCTTGAAACAGACAAGTACCCTGATTTCCAAGGTATATACTTTAAGCTATAGACTAGTAGACTTGATTTGATTCCTGGAAAAACTCTAAAATTGTGAAAGGGATCATTGCGAGCACTTGGAGCAGCAGTGATCTTCACGTCCTGAAATGAGTTTGTAGCTCCCAGGATGTCCCCTCACATCTACCTTCATAAAGCTACCCCATAAAGCTACCCCAAGTTCAAAACCCTCTGAAGATCAGCAACAGCAGCTGTGATTATTTTTACTGATCCAGCCAGAAAGGAGAGAGAATTTCAAAGCAGAAGTCGTCTACTCAAGCAGCATAGCACATTCATTGGTGAGACAAGATTCCATCCCCTAAGTTCATAGGAGTACATTTCTCTCATCGGTCACCATGCCTGCAATGTAGGAGTGAATATGTGTAGATAATACATGAGGCCAGGGAACATGTCAAGGGACATGTACATGGGTAGCACACATGGCCCAAACACACACATGGAGAGGTACACACTAAGAGACACATGACCAAGAGAACTCATCCTTCCAATGAATGCTGCTGAGCCACCAGGCCATCATGCTGTTCTCTGCTGCTCTCTGCTGGGCCTCAAGCCATCTCTGTTGTTTGTCTTGGTCTCAGAATGCAAGGTTTTCTCAACAGTTTCCTGCTACCATGTAGTAGGACATCTAGGTGACACAGCAAATAGAGTTCAGGGCCTGAAATCAGGAAGATTCTTCCTGAGTTCAAATCTGACCTCAGATACTTCCTCGTTGTGTGACCCTGGGTAAGTCACTGAACCCTGTTTGCCTCAGTTTCCTCATCTGGAAAATGAGCTGGAGAAGGAAATGGCAAGCCACTCCAGTATCTCTGCCAAGAAAGCCCCAGAGAGGGTCACAAAGAGTCAGATGTGACTGAGAAACAATTGAAGAACAACAAACGTGGAAAATAAGGTTCTCTCCTGCTGTCTGCTATGGGATTCAGTAACTCTCCCTTACTTGGGAGAAGTAATTATCTTTTAGTCCAAATAGCTTAAGGCCATATCAACTACCAACAAAAACCAGAAGAATCCCCCTCTCTGTTAGGATTAAGTCTGTTCTTTTGTCCAGATTATACCTATGTCGCTCATGTATGCCCATGACCCCTATCCCTAGCTGATTTGGAGTGAAAAAAATCCTTTTAACTCCTGTCAAACATCTGATTACCAGTCTCCATCCCTCCCCCCAAAACTATTTAGGAACTCCATTTTTTTAATGATATGCAAATAACTGTAAGGTCAAGAACAAAAGGGCTAAGTGAAATATATTCCTCTATTTGGAGGAAATCCTAAATCATCTCTGGTTGCCGTGGTGAGGGTTTAACAATTTCAAGAGTTTGGGAAAGGAGAATCTAGCCTTCCTCTCTACAGAAGCCAAATTTCCCCAAAACTGAGCCCAGTCTTGACCAGAGCCATAGCTGGATCCAGAGTAGAGGGTGAGGCAAGGGACAAGTTGACCCAGCTCCTGTGGACCCAGGGCAGCTTCTTAATATTAGCTTTCTAAGCATAGATATTGATTTTCCTATTAGAATGTAAGTTTCATGATCGTAGGGACTTTTACTTTTTTCTTTGAATTCTTAGTGCTTAGCACATAGTAGGCATTTAACAAATACTTTTTAATTGTTTGATTAAGATTCAGTGAATTCCCTCTTGGGCCAAAGTTTTGAGACCCTTTAGAAGCCAGGGGTTAGAGGTCATATTGATACTTAAATATCTTTAATGAGGGCACTGGCTGTCAATTAATTTTGATTGGCAGCCCTGATAAATGATCTATCTACATGTGTTGAGGCAGGCTTGGGTCAGACAGATACAGGCCTTTTAGAGGCAGGAGGCAAACAGTGAGGGAGGGGCTGGCCCAAGTATTATGACAACCTCTCATAGTGTAAGTGGATTAGCTCAGGAGTTAGAGTGGACGTTAATGAGGTCAAGGTTGTGAGTTTGATCTACAGACCATGGGATTCTGCCCATGGGATGCCCAGGGAAAAGTTCTATCTTCCAGTTTCTAGCTGACCCTCTAATTATGGCCCCAGAGTGTGCTCCTCACCTTGGCCCCAAGCTGACCCCCTGACTCTGCTCACTTCCTTGAATCAATAGGCACTGACTGTGTCAGAACTGATAATAGAAAAACAAAATGAAACAATTCCAAAAAAGAATTCTTAACCTGGAATCCCTGAACTTGTTCTTAATTTTTTTAAATAACTATTTCAATATAATCAGTGTCCTTTGCCATCCTATATATTTTATTGAATAGAGTAAGCTTCAGCAGCCTGCCAAAGGAGTCCAGGACAAACACACACACACACACACACACACACACACACACACACACACACACACCCTCTGCCCTAGACAACCTGGGACTGGAGATGTCAACATTATCTCATTTGACCTTCAAGATCTCCATGTAGTTGGAGATGCCAAGAAGTAAGGTATTTCACAGGTAGAAAAATCACAGAATCTCAGGGTTTGAAGGGACCTCACAGGTCATCCAGGCCAACTTGTACCTAAACACCAATCCATTCTACATCATACCTAACAAATGGTGGTTACTTGAAGATTTCCAGTGAGAGATGCCCCATCACATGCCAAGGTGGCCTGTCCCATCCCTGGAGCTCTCTAATTATAAGGAAGTTTGTCCTTAGATCAAGCCTAAGCTTGGAAGTCTCCCATTATCCCTAGTTTGGCCCTCTGGGGCCAAGTAGACCAAATCTAATCCATCTTCTTCTTGACATCCCTTCAAATACTCATTGACTTCCATCATGTCCTAGAGAAGTCTTTACTTTTCAACATTCATACATCCTTCAACTGAACCTCACATTATACTGTCTTGCCCTTTACTACTCTGATGACCTTCCTTTGTAATATTTACTCTCCAGCCCTTCCTTCAGTGCCCTTCCTATAATTGAATGTAGCATTCCAGATGTGGTCTGACCAGGTCAGGGTTTGATGGGATTATAACCTCCCTAGCCAGTCAGTCAGTCAATCAGTGAATATAATTCCCTTCTTAACACAGCCTAAATTCTAATTAGCTCTCTTGGCTGTTTCACATTGCTAATTCATACTGAGCTCTTGCAGCTTCCTATTGCTTCCAGGATTAAACAAAATGCTTCCACTTGGCATTTAAAGCCCTTCGCAATCTGGATTCCTCCTCTATCTAGACTGATGTCACATTACTTCCTTTCAAGCAGCTGATCTACTCTATTTGCTGTGACTCAGGTATGATATTCCATCTCCTGCTCACATGGCTCTGTACAGGTGTTCTCTGTGCCTGGGCTGCTCTCTCTCCTCACCTCCACTGGTAGGAATCACTAGGTGCTTTCAAGGTTCCACACAAATGCCCCCTTCTATAAAAGACTTCTGCTGATCTCCCCAATTATTGTTACTCTAGACCCCCATTTGCTGTTTATTGACTCAGTGTGTGTGACTGTATGTGTGTGTGAATTTACTAATTTATCAATGTAAATACAGTTTAAAGAAAGCTTGGCAAGACACTCAACTAAACAAAGTTATCAGGGGTAGCTGGGTGGCGTAGTGAATAGAGCACTGGCCCTGGAGTCAGGAGGACTGAGTTCAAATCTGGCCTCAGACACTTAACACTTACTAGCTGTGTGACCTTGGGCAAGTCACTTAACCCTCTTTGCCTCAGTTTCTCATCTGTCAAATGAGCTGGGGAAGGAAATGGCAAACCACTCCAGTATTTTTGCCAACAAAATCCCAAAAATGGGGTCACCAAGAGTTGGACATGACTGAAAAAACTCAACAATACATGAATTGAGGGCATGCTTGATGAGGTTATTAATACAGAGAATAAGCATGCAAAATTCAACCTTGTACCACATCCTTATCATCTCACCATCAATTAAAAGATACAGACAACATAACATTTCACTGTGGGGAGAGATGAAAGGAACCTACCATGTGCTTAGCGCTATACAAAGTGCTTTACATATATTATCTTGTTTGATCCATTGAGCTTATCATTTGTCAATTAGGGGAAAAGCTTTCAGCTTAGTAGAGCAAAACTCCCCTTACATCTAGGGAAAAGAGTAGACAGAGCCCAGGACCTGGAGTCAGGTAGACCTGAATTCAAATCTACCCATAACTTACTAGCTGTATGACCCTGGGCAAGTCATGTAACCTCTGTCTGCCTCAGATTCCTTATCTGTAAAATAGAGGTAATAATAGTACCTAGTTCTCAGGGTTGTTGTTAGGATAAAAGAAATATGCTAGCTATCATCATCATTGTAGACTCATTTACAACAATGTATTTCCATTCATATATCAATATTTGAAGATTTCTTAGAAGATGGAACAACATAAATTGCTCTGTTTAACCATCCTCTGAAGGTAAACCTTAAAGTGAGGTATAAAACAGGAAGTTGTAATTCACCCAAAGTGTTCACCACTGTGAAAGAGGAGATAGAACAGAGGGTCCAGGTCAAGAATGGGATGGGAATGTCCTCCAGACCATGCCGTTTGCAGATGACATTATGCTAATTACATCAAACCTCTTGGGAGAGATCTGTACAAACTCAATGGAGTTTGATCTGTCCATCCACACAGGAAAGATCAAGTGGATGAAGAATATTCATTATCCAGATTTCAATATACATGTGAATGGATACCTTACAGAACTTGTCCAACTGTATGTAAATCTATGACCACCAATGCAAATGAACAGTAGTCTGGATCCAATATAGACAAAAAGAATTATTTTTCATATTAATCTTTCTCATTTCCTAAATTCCTAACTCAAGATAATAGTTTTCTAAAATCCAGGTTACCAATATAAAAAATACTCTGCATATACAATAATTAATAGCATCTAATCTCTCCTTCCTCCTTACTCTTACTACCAGTAAGAACAGTACTATACTTCTATTCAGTTTTGTAGTTTTAAAATTCCTTGAGATTTGAAGTATTTTCTTAAGTATATTCTGTTTCTTATTAAATGAACTGAAAAAATTAAAAGATGAAATGACAAGTTACAGAAATTAGTTTATGCAACTTCCAGGCATACAAGCCCCTTGAAGCTTTATGTAACTAAATAAATGAGTCAACATATTATTAATGTCTCCCAGGAGTTTCTAAGGAAAACCAAAGTGTAACTATTCATTTCTGGTCAATTCTAAAACTTTCTAAATTCAAAGAAAGGTATTATCCTTTCTAGAAATGCAGTATATGGTTAGAACTCAGGTATAGATAATAGGTTTAAAGAAATAGCAGTCTAGCAGTTTATAATTCTTACTAATGATGACTCCAGATGAGAAAGTGAGGCTGGTGACTTTGCACAGCCTTCTCTCACTTAAGTCCAAATCATGGCATAATCTTCCTGATGTCATGGTCCTCTTCCAGAACAAAGGACAGACAACAACAACAAGACAGAAAGGATGAGAGCAGCTGGTTTGTTTTTGGGAAATCACAAAAACTTTTACTGCCTCCAAATTTCCCAGAACAACAAGGGCCCATTTTTCAACACAAACATTTTCCCAATATTGCTGTATGGTAGAGGGACCTGAGTCCCACTGTTTCTGAAGAACTAAAGACAAACATCACACAGAAGGTCACAGAAGGGCATGTGGTGAATGTGA
The DNA here is from genome assembly GCA_028646515.1 of Pseudochirops corinnae. Lineage (NCBI taxonomy): Eukaryota > Metazoa > Chordata > Mammalia > Diprotodontia > Pseudocheiridae > Pseudochirops > Pseudochirops corinnae. Next base: position 4,456 of record JAQQSV010015432.1, on the reverse strand, counting down.
GCAGGCTTGCAGCCTATAACCCACAAGGAACTCCAAATGGCAAGAGTAAAGGATGTTGTCAAGGACAGAAGACAGGTTGGTCACATGGAGAGAGGGAGGCATGATAGTCAAAGTACTCCATTGGTTCCCTCATGATGTCAAGAGAAAATGAGGAAGGTCCCTAGTGCATTAAGTGGACTTTCTGTGGTGAACTTTCAAGAGCACATAGACAAGGGTTACACAGGACAGGTAGGCATGGATAGGTTTGAGGGGACACCAGAATCAATGAGACCATAGATCCCTTTGAGTATCTGTGTATATGTTGTTTCTACCTAATAGAATGTAAGTTCCTTGAGGGTAGGAATGGAGGTCTGGTTACTATAGACTAATAAAAACAATAATAATTGGCATTTACATAGTGCTTTAAACACACCATCTCCTTGGAGCCTCACAACACTTCAGTGCAGAAACCTAGGGAACTCCGCTGTAACCTTCTAAGTTGACAAAAACTGCTCTTTGGCTCTGATCATCCAATCAGTTACAAATCTAGTTGAACCATCATCTTGCATGCATCTTTTCAAAAGAATAACTTGAGAGATTTTGTCAAATGCTTTGCTTGAATCTGAGCTAACTATATGTATAACACTCCCCTAACAACTCTAATCAAAAAGGAAATGGAATTAGTTTAGAACAATCTGTTCTTGATGAAGTTATGTTGGGTCTTTGTGATCGCTGCTTCCTTTTCTCTGTGTTGATGAAGCATCCCTCTAATGATACATTCTAGAATTTTGCTAGGAATCAAAATCGAGCTGGTTGGCACATAATCTGTAGTCATTCATTGTTGAAGGCACCAATGGTGTCTTGTAGACATTCTGTACCACCCCTTCCTTTTAGTCTTCCTCTAGGCTCAAGAGAGGGTGTTCCCATTTTTCTGGCTTGTCTTTCCTTAAGTCCCAGGACAAGCTACTACCTTTACCTTTGTTCTCTGGAGAAGCAGTAGTATAGTGTATGGGGAAAAGTTCTTATTTTAGACTGAGAGAAGGAAATGGTATTTCTAGACTGGGAGGAAGAATGGAAGAGAAGAGCATGAGGTAAGAACTGAGAGGGAGAGACCAGGGAATTCTGGGAAGGGAGAAAGTATAGGGCTGATTGAGGAGACTCAGGGGGAGAAAGAGACCCTTGCTTAGGTATGAGTGGCACCAGATGGCCAGAAGTTCCTTCTAGCCCTGAAATTGATATGATTTCAAACCCAGGCTTGGCTAGCTACCTGTTAGTCACCTAACCTGGGAAGTTACTAATCATTTCTGGACTTCCATTTCCTCCCCTATTAAATGAAAAGGCCGAACTTGATGATCTACAAGATTTGTTCAAGTGGTACACTGGATAGAGTGCTGTACTTGGAGTCAGAAGGAGCTGAGTTCAAATCCAGTCTCAGATACTGACTAGCTATGTGATCCTGGACAAGTCATCTAACCTCTGTTTGCCTCCATTTCCTCATATGTAAAATGGGGGCGATAATAGCACCTAGGATTATTGTGAGGATCAAATGAAATCATATTCGTAAAGTATTTTGCATAGTAGTAGTTGCTGTGTAAATCTTAGTTATCATCATTATTGTTAATATTGTATTCAATGGTGTTTAAATGAAGACCTTGCCTTTCTAGACCCCAGTTACACATTCCCTCCAGCTTCTGGGTCACAGTAACCTCTTTCCCAAGTGCAGTTTATATTCAACTGGTCCCTTCCCTAAGAAAACTGGTTTCTCTCTATTTCTCCTACCAATTTGTGCCACCAGCCATCCCAAAGCTGTCCCTCCGCCCCCTCACCATTGCCACTGGTTCTTTTTTCTTAAGTTGTTTCTATTCTAGACTAAGTAACTGTCGACAAAAACAAGCATTCAGAGATGGATAAAATGAAAGATGTTTGTATGCAAAATCACAAGCTCCAAGTTACTTCCAATTTGTTTTGTAAAATGTGTGCACTGGATCCCACCCTTAGGATCTGCCGTCTAGAGTCCTCTGTCCCTTTTCGATGCCAATCTTTAGCCACTTGTCTCTCCTCTGGGCCCTGGGCCCAGTGCTACATCTTTCCTTCACTCCCTTTTTCATCAGTGTTCCCCTTTAGGCTTCACTCACCCACCCATCCTGCCCAGCTAAGGGTCTCCTCCTCCCCACAGGCTGGCCCATATGGTGTATCCTCTTTCAAGGTTTTACAATACCCATTTGCACCTTAGAAGCAACATCCATAAGACCCTATATTTCCTCTCTAGTCCAGTCACCACCATCTCTAAAGAGAACGTCCCATCTGCTCTCTCTTTGGGAAAGGGGTGTGTGTGTGTGTGTGTGTGTGTGTGTGTGTGTGTGTGTGTACTCAGATCTAGAAATATTTTTATGGGGTGGAGGCAGGGTGAGAGGAACATTTGGGAGATAGTCTAACCAGCAAAGGGGAGTTTAGGGAAGGAGGGAAGAAAGGCTGCCCCATGAGAAGGTAACCATAGAGATGAGATCTTGGGGGTTCTGTGGCATTCATTAGAACAAGTAATAGCAAGGGAAGAGAAGGAAGATATCACAGTAAAGGAGGGAGATTCAGGTCACAGCATCCTAGACGTAGGTCTAGAGAACCTACTCCTTCATTTTATAGCTGAGAAAAGCGAGGCATGGAACAAAGGGATGTCCAGGGTCACACAGGTCATAAGCCTCTGATTTGAACTCAGTGTTGGAACTCAGATGCTCCGGCTGCAGTCATTGTGCCCTTTCCGCTGCTAGATTCTCAGCCCCAGGCCACTTCCACTCAGGTGTGGAGGTTGGGTTGGCCATGATCCATATAATGACCTTTCACTAAATAAGCAGATTAGCTCAGTGCTTACAGCACAAGACTAATGAGGTCAAGGTTTTGGGTCTATGAAAGACATAGAGAAAAAAGTCTGTTCCTTTGCTCTAACCTGAGAAGTTTAAATGGTCAAATACTGAACCCTAGCCTTTGCCACAAACTGACTCCTAAACCTAGCCATAACCCAACGGGCATTTATTAAGCTCCTCCGATTACCAGGCACTTTGCTAAGCAGTAGCGATAGAAAGAAAGGTAAAAGACGGTTGCTGTTCTCCAGGGGTTTGCTGTCTAATGAGGAGAGAACATGAACACAATTCTGTACAAACAAGAGACAGGATAAAATGAAAACGATCAACCAAGGAAAGGCATTCCCGTTAAGGGGAATGGGAATAGGCTTCCTGCAGAAGGTGGGACATTAGTTGAGACTTGAAGGAAGCCAGGGAAGCCCGGAGGCAGGGATGAGGAGGAAGAGCAATCCAGGCAGGGAGGACAACCAGAGGAAGTACCTGGACTTCCATCATGAGGAAGGAAAGCAAGGAGATGAGTGTTACTGAATTGAAGAGTATGAGAGTGAGGGGAGCTACATGTGAGACTGAAAATGTAGGAAGGGCTTTGAATGCCAAACAGAAGGCCGTTTATTGAATCCTGGAGGTACTAGGGAGTCCTTGCAGTTTATTGAACGGGAGAGAGGGGTAATGCTGGTAACGAACTGATCCTTAACACCAGCTACAGACTGAGAACTAACACCAATCCTGACCACAAATGGGAGTCTAACTCTGGTTGCTACCAACCTATCCATGAAGCAATAAGCATTTATTAAAACACCTACTCTATGTCAAGTACTGTGCTACAAGCTGGAGAAACAAAGGCAAAAAAAACCCCAAAAAACAAATAGTCCCTGCCCTCAAGGAGCTTACACTCTTCTAGAGGGAATAACATGTATGTAGATAAATAAAAACAAAATCAAAAACCAAGTAAATGCATTTCCAGGTTCATTGCAGGGAAAAGGAGATGGGAAGGCAGCAGTAATTGAACAAAATCAAAGCCTGGTGTACGAGGAGGGACTTGATCCAAGTTTTGAAGGAAGGTACAGGTTCTGAGAAGCTGAGTTGAGGAGGGAATGCTTTCCAAGCTCGAGGGACAGCCCCAAAGCTGTGGAGGCTTGAGACAGAATGTCTCAGAAAAGCAACAGGCACAAGTAGAAACATCAAGGAAGCCATTTGGGATGGAATGTCAAGAACCAAAAGGCAATAGTGCCTGACAAGCCTAGAAAGAAAGGTCGGAGCCAGGCAGTGTGGTACAATAGAAAGGGCCCTGAGACCTGCGTTCAAGCACTAGAGCTAATGCTTGCTACCTGCATAACCTTGAAAAAGGGTCAACATCCTGGGGCTCAGTTTCCTCATCTGCAAAATGAAGGGGTCGGATTGATCAGCCTCTAAGTTGGCTTTCAGTGTTAGGTTTAGGATTGTCTGCTTTCAGCTCTAAAAGTAGAACATGGTTTTTGATCTCAGAAGCCAAAGGAAGCAAGCAGAATTTCTTGACCAGGGAGTGACACGGTTGGATTTGGTTTGTTAGGAAATGAGTTTGAAAGTTGTGGGTAGATGATGGAAGAGAAGGAGATAGAGGAAACAGAGAGATCTATTAGAAG
>JAQQSV010015431.1:0-12065 GCA_028646515.1 Pseudochirops corinnae | reverse complement strand
TAGCACCTGCCTCAAACATAGCAGTTGCTTAATACATACTTGCTGAATTTAATTCCAATTAGAATGACAAATAGAGGACATAAATGAACACAGCTCTTATAGGATTTCCAGCTAGGGAAGAAGGAACAGGTAGAGAGAAGAAATAAGCCCATTGTAAAGGCACATTAGATTTTTCCTCAGTTGATTCTCAGATTTGAAGCTATTCTTTTATTGTTATTCAATTCACCTACCCTAGGGGAAAAGGATACATGTACTAGATAACCCTTTATATAATTTCTGGAAGACTTTAAAAGTCAAGTCCTAGAAACAAACCAATTGGAACAGAACAATCCCAAGGTGTTGGCCATTTTCCCTTGACCCGGCACCAACATAGAAAGCACTCGTTTCCCTCTTCATTAGACATGTCTTCTGCAGTAGACAGTACTGTCAGTGGCATTTGCCAAGTCTCGCCCAACTAACCCCAATTCCCAGCTGAATAGCAACCCCAAAATAACAGATATCAAGCCAATGCTCAGTCTATTCAATAACTATAGTGGGGAATAATAGTCATTAGAGCAAATGAGCAGTCTTATTGTATCATGCAGCTGTGACTCTAGCCCTGGTCTTGGACGGATGGCCTACGGGAATGAGTTAAATTTTGCTTTTGTTGTCTGTGGATAGCAGTTGTTCTAAAAAACCCTCAGAGTGTCGCTACCTGAAGTGGATTGCCCCATCCCTCAAAAAAGATGCTACTTGTCCCCCTCTCCCAACACCTCCCCTTTTTGTCAGATATTTTTTTTATAGAGTCTTCCTAACAAATAACAATATGACATCCAATTAGATGAAATATTAATGTACTCACAAAGTACATGGGGGGTGGTGTAAAGTATAAGAAGATTGGAAAGGTAGGAATGAGTCCTATTGTAGCCTTGCTTTTGTGCCCATGTTTTTTTTTCATCATTGGTCAGTTGTGTTATAGATCATATCACTGGTAGAGGCCACACTATTTCTAGTAGTATATGATAGCTATTTTTATTATTATATGGCAAACTGAGGCCATAAAATAACTATGATTTTGGGTAAAGCTTTTATTAGATCATTAACAATGTGATTTTATATTTCTATAGCACTTTCCTACTAATCAAACTAAATCATTTGTCTTCACATCTTATATGCAGGAAAACTGAGACATTAAATGTTAATAAAATTACCAATTGTTCTTTGACTTTTAGGGATTAGAAGTCAATATCTGTACTTCTAGGTCAACACGCAGGAATTTTATACCTGTTGGGCACTCCAAAGAATAATGTGTCAAAGAAGAATATGTTAGGGGGAAGGATGGGGTGTAGGTACCCCTATATCCCAAGACATATCAATGTGATTTTAGCTGTATCTGATTTCAGCTCAGTTGTCTTTCTATTAGTGTTTATTATTTCTCAGAAGTGGGGTGGTCTGGAGTCTAGTGAAGATAGTCCAATTTTAACCATACATTTCCTGTATGGAATTATTATAATATACCACAATATTATATTAGGTTATAAGTAGTCATTAATTTGGCATTGCATGTAGAGATTTAGTATGTGATGTAGAATTCCATTAAAGAAGCATTCCCTCATTCAACAGATAGTTATTGAGTACTTCCTACTATCAAAAAACCCACTGGTTCTTGAGCCTCTGGACTTATTAACATACAGAAAAGATAGATCATGAGAGACATGGAGACTGAAAGGAACCTGTACAAACTCTAGTCCAGCAAAGTTAGTGTGTTGGCTTCATTCTGTATCAGCATCTAAGGCTTGACTGAGAGGGAATAAGTGATCTGAACAACCCCCACCCCCCAATTCCAATTAATTTCCTACTAAACCATCATCTTCCCTTTCCTTGAAGGAGTAGTAACAAGTAACAAGGTTGGCAAATTCAAGAGATGGCATTTCAAATAATGGACAGATTTTTCTCTCTAAAGGTTTGACTAATATCCCATTAGACTGGGTCTTGACATAAAAATATCTAAATGAAGAGGTATTTTTTTCTTCACCCAAGTCTTTCATAAATACTAAACCTGGTTGTCTTCAGTTTGAACTCTTTAACTATGCCTGGCCCCAGTAGAGTTAAGATATGTAATTATTTGCTTCCTACAGTCTTTATATCAACCATTATCTGTGCTGAAAGACTCCAGTACAATGAAAAGACTGATAACTACTACCATATTACTTTTCACTAAAGGATAACTTCTTGAAATCTTCAAGCAATGATCTTAAGTGATTTGTTCATGTCGGTCAATCAATAAGCATTATTACATATCTGTTATGTATCAGGCACTGTGCTCAATACTAGGGATACAAAAAAAGAAAGATAGTCCTTGTTATAGAGGAGGTCACAGTCTAATGGAGGAGACTACATGCAAAGAACTACATAAAACAATATATATGCAGGATAAATGAGACAATCAACAGAGAAAGCACCGACATTAAAGGGGATAGGGAAAGATTTTTTTAAAGTGGGGTAGAATTTAGCTGAGATATTGAACTCCATCCTTCTATACATATTTCCCTTCAGGGTTGGAGGCTAGAGATGTGGGTTGTTGTTGTTGTTGTTTAAGAAACTCAGTGGGCTAGGAAAAGGAGATGGAAAGGGAAGAGGAATGAAGATGATGGGAAGGGAGTGGTTTAAAGCCTTTCATTTCCTTCACTAACCGAATGTTCTTTAGAGCAACTATGTATTAGCCTTTGAGATCCTTGTTAAAGAAGAGAACAGAGACTCAGGATGGCAATCATCTTGTTAATGGGCCGATTTGTTAAGTTTTCCTGGTCTCAGAACAAAGATGTGCTGAATTGTAATGGCCGACAAGCTAGTCATGAAGATGAGGCTTCCTATGAAGTTGCAGATATCTTTTCTTATGATTAAGTGAGAAACTTCCATATGATAAAAGCCACTGGACATTGGTCTTTTTAATTCACCTGTTTTATTTTGAGCTTCCCTTGGAGGCATTAAAGGTACAATTAAATTCACATGACCTAATGGCATCTTAACCTACTTGAGACCTTGAGATAGAAGTTTCCTATCTGCAGCATTTGGACTTTCTGGTCTCTCACTGGCTTATCAGTAAACACAATTTTAGTGTTTATTGTCCCTTGGCTTCCTTGAAATTTTCTCCAGTATTCCCTTCTCTCTGACAATTCACTAATAGTTTAATTCGGTTTCCTTTCATTGGATAATTTGTCTTTGGAGCAGGTGTAAATCAGTCCACACCTTGCCTACCTCCCCCACTTTGCTCCCTTTCCAGCACCAGACTGATTCATTCCATGGTTGTTACCTTTCAAACCCAGAAAAGAGAAGGCTAAAAGTGTCTCCAGCTCTTACTGGTCTCAGACTTGAATTAAAAAAAGGAAATAAATGACATCTGCTTATTTGCACGTTACAAAGGGACGTCTTAACTGGGTTGTCACTGCATGTGTTGCCTAGCAAATAGACTGCCTTCACTAAATCCTCAAGGGTTTGGGTCTTTGCACAGCTGGATGGATTAATGTGTGGATCCACTGAGAGTGTCAAGTTGTTTACATTTAAAAGTGGTAAAGCAGGCTCCCAATGCCCATGGTGGTCATCTATGCTACAATCTATCTGTTAGAAGCTCTTTAAACACAGTTGTTCTCCACGAGACAGATTCCTAACGTGGGTGGAGTACCCTAGTGGTTTCCTGATCACTGTGGTCATAGAACGTGATGCTGTTATACTTAGCACTAAGATGACAGCTCCCTCCTAAGAGGGGGGGGAGGGAAGAACTACCCAGCGTGGGCATTGATAGGTACCAGCTGTTGAGTGTAAACTTCCATCCTTGACAAAATAAGAATATTGGCCTAGATAATAAAGATCTACACTTTAGGTCCTATGCTTATCTTTGATAAGCAACTAAGGAAGCAGCTCTCTGGGAAGAACAAATAGAGGAAGTAAACTACAATTCAATTCAATAAACATTTGTTAATTGCCTACTATGTGTCAGGCACTGTCCTAAGGGCTTGGGGATACAAAAAGAGGCAAAAGACTGTCCCTGTCTTCTAGGAGTTTATAATCTAATGGGAGAGACAACAAGCAAAAAAATACATTCAAAGCAAACTATGTACAGAATAAATAAGTAATTAAAAGAAGGAAAGAACTGGAATTAAAGGGGGTACAGGAAGGCTTTCTGCAGAAGATGGGATTTTAGTTGAAGCTTACAGGAAATTAGGGAGGTTACTAGTCAGAGCAGAGGAGCATTCTAGTCATGAGGGACAGACAGAGACAAGAGTACAAATATTATCTGATGCGATTCTCACAATAACCCTGGGAGCTAGGTGCTATTATTATTTCCATTTTAGAATTGGGAAAAAGAGGCAGATAGAGGTCAAGTGACTTGGTCAGGGTCATACACCAAATAAAAGTCTGAGGTTGATTTGAACCCAGGTGTTCCTGATCCAGACCCAGTGCTCTATCCACTGAACCACCTAACTCCTTAAAACAAAAAGTAATCAATTTACCATTTCCTAGATCTTGTAGAAGATTTTTCTATCTTAGAACACTCTGGGAATTGTCAGATTTTAAATTAATTGAATTAAAAAAGAAGCATTCTCGGTTCATATCATTCATCAGTTGTGAATGTGGAGGAAGGATTTCATTTTTGTAAAGCTTGATTACATCAAACCTTTCAAGATGATTTCCTATCCCAAGCTGAGCCATAAAGCAGTGTGATACAGGAAAAAGTATGATAGATTCAAAGACAGATTACCTAGGTTCAGATCTCTTTTTCCCTTTCCCTTTGTCCTTGCTAGGGTCATTCAACATTACTGGGCCTCAGTTACCTTACCTGCATGCAGACAAGGTGGGATTAGATGATTTCTGAGATCCCTTCCAGTTATAAATCTCTGACCCTGTGAACTAAAAAGTGTCATAGTTTCAGGCCAATAAAAGTATCACAAAATGTTCCTGCAGAAAGTAGAATAAAGCTAGATGTAAAATAAAATAATAAATAGAAATAAAATATATTTATTAAAATTTTATTTAAATAATTTATTATTAAATATTTTACATTTTACATTCAAATAGATTTTATATTATATAAAACATATTTATATAAATGTTAAATACTATACATCAAATTATTATATAAGTGTTTATTATTAAAAACAAAATATAAGTAAAAATAAAAGATATAAAAACTAGAATAAAGATAGAAGGTCAATCTGAGTAGAGTTTCACCTTCAGTCCATCATCTGGTTGCTTCCTACTTAATCTCTTGCATTTCTATGCTACTAATGGTCAGTGCCTTCTATATTAGGCACCCTTGGGCAAAGTTCCAATTGCCTGGTCTTTACCTTGTTTCTGGTGCCAAAGAGTTATTTTGGCAGAGTTCAACTCTTTTACCACAGGATCATAGAACTGAAGCTGGGAAGGACTTTAGTGATCCTCTAATTGAGTCTTCTCCTTTTACCAGTGAGGAGAATGAGGGCTGAGTAGCTGAGTGACCTGCTCAAGATCGTGAAGGTAGCAAGCACCAGAGCTGAGAGGTCAGTCCACATCCTCTGATTCAAGAAGGAGCACCTTTCCCACCACACTGCACTGACTCATGGACGTCATGATTTGTCATTGCCTTAATGCTTAAAAACAGATGTAGCTGACAATGCAAACCTGTTTCTGCATCTTCATCCCTGGCATGTAAATCAGTTCAGTATGGGATTGGGGCAGTTAAGAAGGTTGATGGTATAGGTCAATAAGATATTCCTATTTTACATTTGTATTTGAGGAATCCCATCTCCATCAGTAACTCATAGCCAGCTATAATTACCTCCGATTGTTAAATTTTCAGTGGGTTTGTTATTTCACCTCTGAAACTGGCAAGGCTACATACAAATCAGGGTCTGATTTATTGTTTTGTTGATTTTCTAGCCTTAAGAAAGTGATGGAGGAAATGTTAAGAATGCAAATTAAAGTTTAAGGTATGTTGTGAATACATTATTTTCCAGAGAGCTGATTGTTAAATATTTACCAGCACATTCCCGCCTGCCTCAGATACTCACTAGATAACTGTGTGACCCTGGGTGAGTCCTATAACCTTTATGTGCCTTATTTTCCTCATCTGTAAAATGAAAGGGCCAATAGCCTCACTGCTAAGGTCCTGTGATTCTATAAGGAATGAGAGAAAACAAATCCCTTCTCTAGTTCTCTATTTTTTTTTTCCTTCTCTAGTTCTCTACTCCTCCCCATCCCAGATTAAAGGGTTAGGGTAGATGACCTCTTAGAAGAGAGCTTGGTGCTTTGCAAATGGGGTTAGGGGATGTAGACAAACTGAGAGAGCTGAGAGTGGAGTGGACCAGGTGGAGGAAGTTGCCTGAGAAGATGGGAAAGGAAAATACCCACAAGAAGATTCTACAGGAGACCGAGGCCGGTCCGCTCAGGTCCAAGGTCATAACCTTAGGTCCAAGGCCTTCATCCTAGGTCTTCATTCTATATAAAAGCCCATGTTCCTCTTGTTAATGAAATGTCAAGCAGAATGAAATCAAAAGGCTTTCTGAAATTACAATCAATGATGCCTATGGTTCAACCTTGTTTAAGTGGCCTGCTTTTCTAACAGAATGAAAAAGTAGACCAATTTTATATAGCCTTTTACTGCTTATAAAGTATCTTTTCACAAGTATTTTCTTTGTGAAGGCATTACTATGCCCATATTACAGATGAGGAAACCCAGACCCAAAGGTCTTCTCCTAATCATATAGATAGGAAACTGCTATACCTGAGTTTGAACACAAGTCTGGTGACAAATTCAGGTTTATGCACCTACACCATGCTAACTCGTATCATATTATCTAGTCTGGAAGATTTGCAGTTCATAAAGTCAGATTGATTACTGTATAATATCTTACATCTCTTTATTTAATTGCAATTTTTTTGTGTGCTTTCAACCTCTTTAGTATGCTTATCATGGATTATTTTTTATTGCAATGACAGGATGCCAGGTGTCATATCCCTAACTAGACTCTAAGTCCTTTGTGGGGTGACTGGTGTGAGGGCTGCTGAACCCTTTCAGGGCTGTTTTCCACCTTTGGTATATACCTGATTTACACAACTCTTACCTGTGGCTCCAATATGCTGCAGCATATGCAGTGGTCGCACTCCAGTAAACCATCTCAACAGAACAGCTAAACCAGGTTGAGGGAAACCAGGGGTCTCAAACCCATTGGTGAGATAGAGGATGTCTGCCCCAAGCATGTGGAGACTTCCTCTTGTAGAACAATTTTTTCCAATAGCCATAAAGGCAGCTGAAACAGGTGCTGCGGTTAGAGCTTGGTTAGACATTGAAGATGCCAAGGTCATCCACTGCATCCTTGTCCATCATCAGTTGTCTTGACATTTGTCTTGCCATCAGACACCAATGACTCAGGAAGAAAGAGTGAGAGCAATGACTTCATGCAACACTGCCTCGTATAAATCCAATTTAAGCACAAATCAAAAGACATCACCCAATCTTGACTCTACCTTAGAGCCTAGTCAAAGGTGTGGCAGTACACAGAAGAACCTAAGAAACATTTATGGAATCGAATCAGTTCTAGTATTGTGTCTGATATTGCTAAACTGGTGGTCTATAAATTTCAAGAATTATTCTCCCCAATTCCCCCAACCATGCCTTAGTAAAAATGGATATGTTGCAACTGACTATGGATTTCCCATTCGGTTTGGATATTACAGAGGAGATTTTATGGTCCAAATATTCTTTTCTCCACCTCCAAAAATAGGTCCAATCAAAGAGGGTTAGGAGGATGGCCATCATGCAGCTGGCATGATTCCATGCTCCAAATTTCTGATCAGGGATCTAAGAAATACAAAACAACACACACCGTTGCAAAGTAAGATACTCTATTGATTGTGGGTAAACAAGATCGCAGACAATTAACTGAAATTGAAATGTAGTATATTATTACTGAACCCCTGAGGCAGACCATTTAAAGGTAGGTTCCTCCACACAGAGATAGTAAAGTGAAGACAGGGTGCCACTGCCTCCGGATGGAGCTAGAATTAGGAAGAGGGATGTATTGGAATCTTTTTTATCTGTGGAATGATGTTTATTTAATAAGACTTGTATAGACAAGTGGTAGAATGCATGTAAGTCCAAGAGGCAGAGGAGTCTTTTGGGTTATGAATACATAGACCCTGGGGGCAACTCACTAAAACTACCAGCAAACAAGGAAGGAAAAAAATGCCCCCTGCCAGGGACATGGGGTTGAAGCTTTTTCAAAGTTGGTCAAGGTCTACCCTTTTAACACCAGTAAAGGTCTCCACTAACCGGGATGGCAGTGAAGAGCCCAGAACTTTCTCTTCCACTTAAAAGAAGGGTGGTAAATCAGGGGAGAGGTGTGAGAAACTGTGACCATGGTCCCCAGGGAAGGAGTCCTTGAGGACAGGGGGACTCCATGTGGTTAATGGGATGGGGTTTCTTTGAGGGAAAAGGACCATCCCTGAGGATCTCCCCAATGTACTGGAATCTTGCAGAGATATTTTCTTAACTAAACAATTCTGGTATCCATCTGACTGCAGTATGAATTCAGACAGAAATCAGCCCTGAGGTGGTCTCTGTAGGGAACAGCAATCCAATGGAAAGTTCAATGACAAAGAAGGGCTGACAGGGCAACTTCTTGCTGTGAGCAGTTTTTTTTTTTTCCAGAGGACAGAAGCACAGCATTTATTTAAACAACAGAAAACTGAATCCCAGCACCAGGAAACCAAATCCATCAAAGTAACAAAAAAGTTAATGCACCACAATGTAGCAGAGAGCCACGCCTTCCCACAAACCAATACAAAATCAGTATTTACTTAGGAACCTCTCTGTCTCCTTTTCTGAGCTCCTCTCTCTCCCACTGTCTCTATGGCTCTGGCTCCCAGCTTCCTGTGACTCTGCTTCCCTTCAGCAAACTCCTCTCACCTTACGCTCCATGTGTGTGGTTACATTCAGCCTATTGGGGACAGAGTTTACTTTTAAAGCAGGGAAGTTCTTCAAATTCCCCCCAGAGTCTATTGAGGGGCAGGGAAGATTTCAAATTCCTGTTCCCATTAGACTCTGGTCCCAGAATTCTCCACGAGAAGCAAGGACAATTTTGGTCCCTTCAACAGAGGCTGTTACCACAGAGACAACTCCAAGTCCAAATATAGGTACAGAATTCATCCTCCACTTCTCACTGTGGCCACTATAACAGAGGGCCTTAGGCTTGAGACACACAGGAGACTTATGCCATCCCCCCCAGAAGCGTTAGCTCCAGCTCATACATCTCCTGAAGTCACCATGGGGCACAGCTAATGTCCCACTCTCCCTGATTCCAGTAGAACACACAATCAGCTTAGACCCCAGTGTTCTCTTAAAGACCAACTCAGTTGAGAAAACTTCCTATACATTCTGTAGAGACACAACTATAGCAGAAACAGCTAGGGAAGGTCTTGACACCTCCTTGACTTGATGGCTCTCTCTACTTTAGTTGATTCTGGAACCATTCAGAGAGAACACATGTACTCTCCAAGCACAGGAATAACTCCCTGGCCTGACAGGGATTTGTCTTCTTTTCCTCACTTAAATGAAGGACCCTTGCTGTGAGCAGTTATGGGAAGATATTGACTGCAAAGTGAAGAGCACATAAGGGCCAGTCCTTGATGGCTCTCCCCAGTGGGATGAGAGCTCAAGTTCCTTAGGGGTAGGGACAATTTTTGTATTCATATTCCAGGACCTAGTACACAGCCTTGCATATAATAAACACTGAATCAATTACATTGAATTGAATTTCAGTGGATTAGAGTGGGTAGACCTAGTTATAGTTTGTTGTGCTATTTTAAAGGATCAATTTAAGGCAGGGTGGTGGAGATGCTGCCATCTGCTGATTTCATACCATTAGAGTGATCAGTCTTTGGCCAGCATTTGTCAGTCAATCAATCAATCAACAAACTTCCATGAAGAGCTTGCATACTATGTGCTAGACATTGGGCTAAGCTCTGGGATACAAAGTCAAAAAGTAAGATAATCTCTGTTGCCAGAGTCTACTTTCTGGTGTAGAAAACATGTACATATATAATAATATTTACATATACAAAATAAATAGAAAACATTTATAATAAAATAGTGAGTGACCAAGGGAGGGCACTCCCTTGGGAAAAACTTCAGCCAACAAACTAGCATTTATTAAGGTCAGTGCCTTTAAGTCCCAAATGAAGTTAGGGATTCTGTGTTATAGAGGAGAAGAGGGGAAGAATGTGTTGGAATCATGGGTGAAAGCTGGGATCTGAAAGGCAGATCCCTCCATTTTGTTTCATGTTTCCCAGAAGCCTATATAGATTTTTGGGTTCCTTGATGAAAATACTCAAACTCTCCTAAGGAACTTGCAAGTGTTATCTTTTTATTAATATTGACGATATCACATCAAGCATCTGGGTATTTTAAAACATCTGGATTGTTGGAATCACACAGTTAAAAAAATATTCAGATGACTGAGTTTTTCGCCATTTGTCTTTGTGTTTTGGGGTTGTGTAGGTGCAACCAGTCTTTCATGTGGGATTTTCAAGGCAGGCTCAAAAGGCCATAATGCCCCTGAAGCATTGTGTCCTAAACTTAGAGATAAAAAGAAAGAATTAATTTATGTGCTGGTCAGTGTCTCATACTGAATCCATTTTAGCACTCTCTGTTCCAAAGAAAATCCAAGTGTCATGTTGTCAGTCTCATTGTTATAATTATTAGATGACACTTCCTGCCTCTGTGGTTTTCATCAGAGGAACAGAAAATAGAGATGGAAACGATCAACCAAGACTAAAATGCATTCTTCATGATGTGCACATTCTTTTTTAAAATTTATGAATCTGATGATATGTTCAATACTTTTTCATTTTTAAAATAGTACCCTTTATGGACATGTTTTTCTATTAAGGAAATATTTATTTTTCAAGCTTTTTCTTCTTTCCTTAATTTATTTCAGTGTCTTAGACATGTACAGGCATTTATTTTTAAATGGTCACATATCAACTGTAAGTACTTAGGAACTTTGAACTATATAAATATGTAAGTGGCACAAATATCATTCTGGAAAATTAATTATTAGCAAGAGTCCAGTCTTGATGAGTAAACAGGAAGGATAGGTCACTGCTGAGTGGTTCAAGGATGAGGTTTCCATTCAGAGACATTTGGGCCTCATGTACTCTGCACATGTGAACATTTCCATAAGAATATGGGAAGGAGAAACT
This sequence comes from Pseudochirops corinnae, assembly GCA_028646515.1. Taxonomy (NCBI): domain Eukaryota; kingdom Metazoa; phylum Chordata; class Mammalia; order Diprotodontia; family Pseudocheiridae; genus Pseudochirops; species Pseudochirops corinnae. The sequence continues at coordinate 848 of JAQQSV010015431.1, read as the reverse complement.
TCCGAATTTTTTTCAAAAGGGGAAGTTTGGATCAATGGTGGTTATTTTCAGTTGGGGCAAAGTTTATTGTTTCTCCTTTTCCCCAGAAATAGTTTCGTGTTGATGAAAAATGATGGTGATATATGTTGTACAGTCAGACTAGGAAAGTCCCTCTTCTGTACTAAACAATTTTTTTAAAAAAGTCCTACAGTTTAGTTTTTCTTACAAGTACCTCAGCAAGCACATAATAACAACAATAATTTCCCTCTGAACTTTGTCAAAAATAATATGAGATAATGTTTTACACTTGACAAATGTGAAAGTCTTTTTTTTTTCAAATTGACTTTTGTTTATTTTTAGTTAACATCATTCATTTCCACGGGATTTTGAGTTACACATTTTCTTTCCATTTTTCCCATACCCACCACCCCAAAACAGCAACCCCACTGTATACCCCCTCCCCCAATCTGTTCTCTCCTATGTCCTCCCCCATCACCCCTCTGACTTTCCAGCAGGGCAAGATGGATCTCCCAACCCCAGTGCCTGTGTATCTTAATTCCCAGTTGCATGTAATTAATAACAATAATAATAATAATAATAATATATATATATACATATATATAACATTTGATTATAGAACTTTGAATTCTAGATTCTTTCCCTTCCTCCCTCATCACCCACCCCCACTGGAAAGACAAGCAATTCAAATCCGGCTGTACATGTGTAGTTACATAGAACATCTCCACAATGGACATATTGTGAAAGCCTGACTATATTTCCCTCCTTCCTATCCCCCCCACCCTGTTCTATTCTCTACTTTGTCCCTGTCCCTTTACAGAAGTGTGTGCTTCTAACAACCCTCCCCCCCT
>JAQQSV010015430.1:0-12065 GCA_028646515.1 Pseudochirops corinnae | reverse complement strand
CTCTCTCTCTCTCTCTCTCTCTCTCTCTCTCTCTCTCTCTCTCTCTCTCTCTCTCTCACTCTCTCTCTCTCTCACACACACACACACACACACACACACACACACACACACACACACCCCTTGGATAATCTCAGGTTCATTGTGGCTATTCAAACCATAAACCAAGCTCCCACTCTGTTGCTAGACATGCCAGAGTCAAGATAAATCCAATGCGAGAGTATTTAATTAAGACACTAAAAAACATAAATAACAAGGAAATGGATAAAGCAGTAAAGCATCTCTGCACCCATGTACAAAGAGGAAGGCATCTCCTAAATCTCCAAGGAAATAAAATTCTCCTTTTTTCATATTTCTAACTCTCCAGGATAATGGGAAGGTGGGATCATTTTGCACCCATGGTCCAATGTGTTCTTCACACAGGACTAAGTTCAAGATGCCAACACAGCCTCATGTGGTCATCTCTCTCTCTCCCCAAACATAGTTGTGTCCACACACACACACACACACACACACACACACACTCATTTCTGGGCTCCTAGTTGCCTTTTTTTAACCTCCTGCCCTCTTGAGCCTCCTCACCAATCAGTCTTCCCTGATGACATCACTGTACTGCAGGCTCAGAGGATTCCCAAGGAAGATGGGAAATGATGTTCTACAGAGATGTCCAATACATAAGCTAATGCACATGAAAACTCTTTGTGAACCATAAAGGGTCATACAAATAGGAGATATGATAATCTTCCAAAAATAGACCTCACTCACCTCTGACTTCTTATACAAAAGGTACAAGGACATGTTGGAGCCTTTTCATGTTAGCTTAAGGTTGTGGACATTGATTATTTTCCTGAAATGGGATAATTAGGTCTACAGGGAATGAAGAGACACCAGGGCTGTTTGGCCCCTTTCTGAATAGTCTCAGATGCTGAGCTTTGGAAGCTAATCTGCACTCAGCGAGCCATAATGATCAAAGTAAAGGAGGCACGGTCACCCAGTCCTCTGCTCTGGTCAGATAATATCTGGAGTGTTTTAACTTTAGCTCTCGTGGCCACATTTTAAGAGGGACATCAGTAACCTGAAGCATGTCCAGAGTGGGTCCTTGAGGATGGTGAAAGGACAAAAGACCATGCCATATAAGAGTCCAGAGTACTGGGGATCTTTAGTATAGAGAAGAGAAGACTTTGAGGGAATAAGATAGTTGTCATGTGGGAGAGGGCAGCTGGGTGGCACAGTGCTTAGAACACCTAGACTCATCTTCAAGAGTTCAAATCTGGCCTCAGACCATGACTAGCTGTGTGACCCTGGGCAAGTCACTTCATTCATTTGCCTTAGTTTCTGTAAAATGAGCTAGAGAAGGAAATGGCAAACCACTCCAGTATCTCTGCCAAGAAAACCCCAAATGGGGTCACAGAGAATCAGACACAGCTGAAACAACATGTGGGAGAAGTATTAGAATCACTCTTCCTGACCCAGGAGGCCGGGATAAGGTTCAATGGATAAAAAGTTACTGAGATACAGGTTACAGGTCAACGTAAGAGCAAACTTTTTAACAACTGGAGTGATCTCTGAAGGGTCTCAAGAAGTAACTGAATGACCATTTGTCAAGAATGTTACAGAGTGGGGCGGCTAGGTGACGCAGTGAATAGAGCACCAGCCCTAGGGTCAGGAGGACCTGAGTTCAAATCCAGCTTCAGACACTTGACACACTTACTAGCCGTGTGACTTTGGGCAAGTCACTTAACCCCAATTGCCCTCCAAAAAAAAAAAAAGAAGAAGAATGTTACAGAGGGAATTCCCATTCAGGCAGATGCAGGACTAGATGGCCTCCAAGGTCCTGTCCACATCTGAGGTTCTGTAACTTTTGACAGGTTCTTGTACCTGTTTCTTAGAGTCCTTATATTTCTTCCCTTACTGTCAGTCTATCATCTACAACTTCTCAATGCTGTCTGCGTACCTGCTTCTATCGTTTGCTTGTAATCTTCTATGGACTAGGAAACCAGACAAGCAAGCTTGTTAGAAGTGTGTGTAAAATGTGAGTTAAAAGGTAAGGCTCTGGAATGCCCTCCTAAGAAAAATGAGGTTTAACACAAGCTGTTTAGGATATCTATTTTGACTGCTCAGAATCTGTGTGTGTGTGTGTGTGTGTGAGTGTGTGTGTGTGTGTGCGTGAGTGTGTGTGTGTGTGTGTGTGTGTTTTCCCTCTTCTGTCCTTGTTTTGTGTTCCATCTTCTTTGTGTACCATTCAGATAAAGTTGTCAGGGAGAGCTAAATTCCAAATGGGTGAGACATAGCTGGCCTGAAGAAATAAGAAGGCCTAGGAGTCTGGTCTCTAATGAAGGTGATGTCCTGAAAGAGGGAGGAAGGACCCAGGATGAGAAATTAGAAGGCTACACATGTGGACTAAGGAAAAGCAATTGTGCTCCTAGAGAAAGAGAGAAAACAGCCAGAGCTATTTGAGAGAAACAGGGAATTCTGGGAAGAGGAGGAAGCCAGAAAGGAGTCAGAATGATGCATGCAGGTCACAGAACTACCTGGGGCAAACTATGGCCTTAACTAACCTAAGGCAAATCAGGTAGAAAGCAGGAAGCTGCCATAATGGGGGATTGGCCAGAGGGACCTAACAGATCTATGCTGGGAGAGATCCAGAGAAACCTCTGTGATGGAGACCAAGAAGCTATGAAAGCAGTTCTGCTGTGGAATTAACAGGGAATCTAGGACCAGGCACTCTATACTCCATAAATCCTGATTCTTTGGGGATCAAGTAAATAATTTTTTTTAAAAACCTCCAGCTTCAACGAGAAAAACAGACCTAACCCAGCACAAAAGGACAAAAATGGCCCTAAGGATGATGGGAGTTACAGGCAGCAGCCATCCTGGGAATGTCACTGAAAGGAATGGACTTTCAAAAACTGATGGTCATATTAAGTGGCTCCCAGCTAGCTGGAATGACAAAGATTATACCTGGAATTTGCCCTTTCTGGACATAGCATGTTCCCAGTGATTGTCATAGCCTGCAATAGAGTAGCTTCTGCACTCCAAATAGCTGTCTGTGCATGCTGCCTCAGTTTCCTCACCTGTAAAAGAAGAAAATTGGACTGGATAAGCTCCAAGGGCCCACACCTTGGCCCTACTGAAGAAGACAGATGACAACATACAAGGTTTGAAAAGTTCTTGGGGAACATCTTCTCATAACGCTTTCACAGAATCACAAACTCAGTACTTAGAAGGCACATCAGAGTTTTCTAGCCAAAATTCCTTGAGAGTGAATAAATCCACTCTATTATATCCCTAACCAATGGGCACCTAGCATTTTTGAGCACCTCCAGGGACAGGGAGCTCACTACCTCAGGATTCCATTTTTGACAGCTCTAATGGTTAGGAAGTTCTTCCTTATATTGGGCTGAAATTTGTCTCCTGGTAATTGTTCCCCACTTCTACCACACTGTTCTCTTTCTGCCTTCTGAGATCAAACAGAAAAAGTCTAATTCCCCTTCTCAGTAACAGTCTTTTAGATATTGAAGACGTGTATGTAAACTTGAGTGTTTCTAGACTTATTGGCATTTTTTTTTCATTTTTAAGTAAAATTTCATTTTGAAAAATTCCAACCTTATCACATGAATCACAGAATGTCCAAATCAGAGAGGATCTCCTCTCTAAACTGAGGGAGTTAGTCTGGATAGCCCATCACAGTTAGGAGACAGCACCAGCTAGAATTTTGGACTTAAGAAGACTGGAGTTCAAATCTAGTTGTGTGTCCCTGGGTAAGTCACTTAACCTGTATTCGTAATTTTACCCTCCTCCCAGGATTGTTATGAGGATCAAATGAGATGATATCTGTAAAGCACTTACCTCAGTGTCTAGAGTCCAGTGGTTCTCAACCTTCCTAATGCCGTGACCCTTTAATACAGTTCCTCATGTTGTGGTGACCCCCAACCATAAAATTATTTTCGTTGCTACTTCATAACTGTAATTTTGCTACTGTTATGAATCTATCTGATATGCAGGATGTATTTTCATTGTTACAAATTGAACATAACCCACAGGTTGAGAACCGCTGGTCTAGAACATAGTAGTGCTTAATAAATGCCTGTTTGCTTCCCTTCCCATTCTCTGCCTTGGTTTCCTCATTTCTATGACTTCCTAGGTCTTTTCCATGAGCAGCTAGGTGGTGCAGTGAGTAGACAGAGCACCACGCTTGGAATTAGACTTATCTTCCTTAGTTCAAATCTAACTTCAAACACTTACCAGCTGTGTGACCCTGGGCAAGTCACATAACCCTGTTTGCCTTATTTCATCAGTAAAATGAGCGGGAGCAGGACATGGAGGAGGACACTCGAGTATCTTTACCAAGAAAACCCCAAATAGGAGATCATGAAGAGTCAGACACAACCGAAATGACTCAGCAACAACAACGAAAGGTCTTTTCCAGATCTAAATAAAAGATTCTTTAAACTCTAAAGTCCCTTCCATGATCCTATGATTCTTACAACACTGAAGGTCAGAACATTCGATATACCCTGTTAGCTTACAGGCTACAGACGATCAGAACAGGAAGGGACTTGGTACAAAGGGAGTGCCTCGACCCTGACACAATGACTTGTCCTCAGTGAAGACTGTTGCCTGGCACAGAGCTTCTGGAACCCTCCGAGACTCTAGTGCTTTCTACACTAGCAAAGAGGATTACTACACACAACAAACAAGCCTTCACAATATGTAAGAAGGGCTACATTCTGTTATTCTGCAGAAGGAAGGTTTTTCATATTGTAGGTTTTTTTAAACCTACACTTGACTCTGTCCATATAGAAATAGCGTGTAGTCTTTGGGGAGGCTGTACAGACACGGCATATTGATCAGGTTGGAAAGAAGGAAAAGAAGAAAATATTCTCAAATAACAGAGCTTCAAGCTAGTTCTCTGGCTCCGTAGAGACAGGAGCTCCACTCAACATAGCCAGAATTGGAGGCATGTGTACATATGTGTGCATATGCATAAGAATGCTTGCATAAATATGGGCGGCATGTAAATGAAAACACAGAGTGAAAGTATGCCTATGCACAAACACATATATGCTCGTTTATGTGCACATCTGGGGGTTTCCACCACAGACATGTGCATGGGCACGTGACACAGGCTTGCACGTGTACACACATGCCCCTTATGAAACAGACCAGGCTTTGTACAATGAAACCCTGGGCTTATTCGGCAAAATTCCTCTACACTCTAACCCCACCAACCCCCCAGTAAATTAGCTTCTGTCTCCTCTGCAGCTTTGTTGACTTCCCATGTTCTAATAGGAGATGCAGGTCTTACCACTCCCTTTCCCATTGCCCACTCCAGACCCCACCAGCAATGCCCCTGCTCCCCACCTCCCTTGCCCTAAAATTCAGGTTATCTCTGGATGTTGTTTACAGACATGTCTAGGACATCAACCACTAGCTCTGAGACCTAAGACCGCAAGTGGCCAATGGTGTGCCTCTGCTGCCCTCTGCTGGCCAAAGGAGGCACAGCCTCTGTTGTACCAGCATCTCAGAATCTCAGCTGGAAGACACCTCATTGGCTATGAAATCCATTCCATACCTCACCAAGGATGTCCTCTTCAACATTCCTGATTAGCAGTCACCCATGCTTTTCTTGAAGACCTCTAATGAGAAGGAAAAAAAATATTAGTTGTTCTTAATATATGCATTTATAGATTAAGGAGACAAACACACTAGGAAATCCTATAATCAGAAAGAGGAAGCAAGATGATTTGTGTGTTTGTGTGTCTATGTATCTGTCCATTGTGTCTGTCATGTGCATGTCTGTGTATGTAGCTTATCTGTGTCTCTGTGTATGTGTGTCCTGTCTCTGTTAAAGGTACTATCCATAAGATATGTCTTTGGCCCAATGACCATAATACAGCCCCTTTTTCCTCCCCCTCAGTGAGCATCGGTGTGCATAGGAAGTCCTCTTTCTTCTCAGCCTGACCCAAAATCCTGGGTCTTTAGGGTCCAAATCAGGTCTCACCTTTTTCAGGTGGCCCTTCCAGGCTGCCCCAGCCCTGAGATATCTCCTTTTCTCTCTGGAAAATTACAATGCTGAGCACACAGGTAGAGACTGAGAATTTTCCTTTCATTCAACATGTCTCAACTACACAGTTAGGCTCCCTTAAGCAATAGTCATCAGCCATACACATTAATCGTGCCTCCAGGGTAGGGGATGGGGACTAGACTCTGTACTGAGTCTAAGGATGCAGAGAGATCTGCTTCACCTGGTCCTACAGAGGCTCACTCAGTTAACATGCATTAAGCCCCAGTTCCTAATACCCAGACCTGGGGAACATCCACTGATAAAATAAATAGCACAGTGCCCTGTCCTCAGGAAGATTACTCTCTGATGGTGAAAAGAAAAGATGTATGAATGCAAAAACTTTAGAAGAAATCAGAATATGGCAGGTGCTACGAGCCTGTTTTCAAGTCCTGATATATACTCCCTGTGCGACATTGGATAAGTCATCTAACCTTTTAGGTCAATCACTCAACCAATAAACATTTATCATGTATTTACTATGTGTCAGACACTCTGCTAAGTGACAGGAATACAAAAAGATGCAAAAGGCAGTCCCTGCCTTCAAGGAGCTTACAGTCTAATGGCGGAGATAACATGCAACAAATATATACAAAGCAAGGTATATACAGGATCAATAGGAAATAATAGAGGGAAGGAATTGTAACTAAAAGGGGTGAGGGAAGGCTTCCTGTAGAAGATAGTTCTCAGTTTCCTTATCTGTAAAATGAAAGTGTTGGAATAGCTCGATTCTGAGGTGTCTTCAAGTTCTAATGGTCTATGATTCTGCAATTCAATGAGTTGCCTTGAAAGATCTGAGCAGGGAGAGAACTCCTTTTAGCTGAGGAAGATCATCAAGGAAGGAGAACAGACCTTGAAGGGAGAGGAGGAATGCAAAAGGTCTGGATGTCAAAGGGAAGGAAGTGGGGAAACTATTCCAGCCTCAAGAGACCCAGTGAACAAAGATGAGAGGGCCAGATTTTAACGAGTTTGGCTGGAACTCATAGTAAGGGAAAGGGAAGTGGAAAGACCAGTAAACACAATAGAGGGAGGGAAAGGGGAGAGTCTAGGATGTCTGGCAGGTTGCGACATTCTTTACAATTCACTAAATCTGCAGCCCTTGGGCACCGGCCAGAGCCTCAGGGGATGCTAGCTGTTTGCTGATTGATTGACTGACTGATTGATTGATGACTAGAGTTGAACTGTGGATAGCAAACCCCATGAGGTCTCAGCCTCTGGCTGCCCTGACTGCCTTCTACCCCCATGCAATTGTCTAAACAGGTCAGTTCATGTCTCTGATCTGACTAAGACTGGCTGGCGGGTGCCAAAGCAGACACTTCATCTCTGTCTCTATCTCCATCCCTATTTCTCTGGATTACTGTCTCTGTGACTCTGTCTCTATGACTCTGTCTCTCTCTGTGCCTCTGTCTCTTCATGCCTCTGTCTCCCCATGTGTCTCTATTTCTCTATCTCCACGTCTCTACCTCCTCCTCCTCTCTGTGAATCTTTATCTGACTCTGTGTCAAACTGTCTCCCTATCTGTCTCTCTTATTTTTGCTTCTTTATCTCTACCTGTATGTCTCTGCTTCTACAACTCTACTTCATTAACTCTGTTTCTATGTTTTCTCCCTGTGTCTGGCTCTGAGAACGTGTTGCTCTCTGTATGGCTGTCTTCCCATGTGTCTCTCTTTCTATCTCTGTGTGTGTCTCTGTACATCTCTCTAGTCTCTCTTCTCTGCATCTCTAGGTGGTGCAGTAAATAAATAGAGCACTGAGCCTGAAGCCAGAAAACTTCAGTTTGACTGACCTCGGATACTTACTCCCTGTGTGACCTTGGGCAAGTCTGCCTACCTCAGTTTCTTCAAACATAAAATGAGGCTCATAATATTACCTACCTCTCAGGATTGTTAGGAGGATCAAATAAGTAATATCTGTACAAATGCTTAGCATGGTGCCTGGTATGTAGTAGGCACTTAATAAATGCTTGTCCTGCTTCATCTCTCTCTGTCTCTCTGTATATATTTCTGCCTCCTTCTGTATTTCTGTGTCTCGTCCCCATGACTCCACATCTCTTCTTCTGTCCTTCAGCCCAAGACAGGGTCATGCCAGGGGTCAAACAGATCCCAGCTGGGACAGAAGAAAGCCCTCACATGTGCCATTGTTTGTTTGTTTGTTATTGTGGCCCAGCCAGGGGTCCCTCTGCCCCCTCTGAGAGGCTGGAGGTTCTGGCTGTCCTTGAGAATGCCCCCGAGGGGCAGCTGGGTCTCATTCTCTCTGTTTCCCCTCTTTGATTTCCTGACACTATTGAACCTGGAACAGATGCTGCTTAATTTGACAACTGTCCTGTCAGTCTGAACACACAGATGGAACAGAAACCTTGTGTGTCTCTTCTCCAAAGCGCTCCAGACTCAGGGATGAGATGACTCTGAGAGGTGAGGGGAAGTGGAACCATTATGAGAAGGCTGTTGGGGAGGGGGGGAGGGCACAGAGAATGCAAAGATAGTAAGTCTGATGGGTGGGTGGAGGGAAGGGGACAGGAACAGAATGTTGTCTTTGGTCCTGTGCTATTTAACATTGTAGCAATGACTGAGATAAAAACATAGACAAGTAATAATTGGTGATTCCTGGTTAGAAAAGCATTTGCATACACTATTTCAATCCTTTGCCATGAGTGCTATTATTGTTCCCATTTTACAGACAAGAAAACTGATGTCAGAAGAGGCCAACAGTTATGTGGGTCTGAGACAGTCTTCCTGACTCCAAGACTGGAACTTTATGCCGGATGTAGGATCATGTCTGTGATCATCAACAGCTTATCTCCAGGACCCCTCAAATACCACCAGTTTCTAAAGTGTCCTCTGGCCTTGGGTACCTCATGGGTAAGTTCCTTTCCCAAATTAGTAATAGGACCCTCAGATTCTCTACTAAGTCAGCTGACCTTGGATCACTCCCTCCTCATGCTTGGCTTTGTGTGTGTGTATGTGTGTGTGTGTGTGTGTGTGTGTGTGAGAGAGAGAGAGAGAGAGAGAGAGAGAGAAGGTGATAGAGAAAGAAGAAAGAGAAGGAGAGAAGGTGATTGAGGAAAGAGAGAGAGAAAGAGAGAGAGTTGTTCTATCAAATTCATGGATGACCCCAAAGCTGGGGAAAATAAAACTCATACTCTGGAAGGATCCAAAAATATTTGATGCTGTCGGACACTGACTCTTCCTAGAGACTCTCCTCAATAATTTTTTATGACATTACTCTATCTTGGTTTTCTTTCTGACCTCTCCTTTTCAGTCTCTGTAGCTACATCATCATCTAGATCCCATTCCTTAACTATGAAGCTCTATCCTGAGTGATCTTCTCTACTCCCCCTCCCTCCCTCTCTCTCTCTCTCTCTCTCTCTCTCTCTCTCTCTCTCTCTCTGTCTCTCTCTCTTTCATTTTTTCTCTCCCTCCTTCCCTTCCTCTCTCTTCTTGCTCTCCTTCTCTCTCTTCTCCCTCCTCTTCCTCCTCCTTCTTTTTCTCTCTCTCGATCTCATCTTATCAAGTCCCAAGGACTTTATTATCATCTCAGAGCAGATTTCTCCAAGAGCTATATTTCCAACCCAAGTCTCCTGAGCTCCAGCTTGACATTACCAATTTCTTCCTGGGCATTTTGAACCTAAGCATTTCCAATTCAACATGTCCAAAACAGCTCATTATCTTTCCCCAAAATCCACCTGTCTTCTCAAATTCTCTATTTCTGGTTAATAGAGTCTGACCCATGGGCAAAGCACATGACATCTCTGATGGCATCTTCCCATGTGGAGAGTTTGGAAGAGCCTACTTTCAGACAGCTGAGATGACAAGTCCTAGAAGTGGCTTAGAACAATGCTATCCAACTCAGATAGAAACGGGGGCCACTAAACCACATAAGAATCCCTGAAGGCCACATACCAGTTTACAAAACCACCTATTAACATTATCTATATTCTATTCTTTTTGTTTTGTTAAATATTTCCCAATTACATTTTAATCTGGTTCTTCTGGCCAGCAACTCCAGTGCAGGATGCAATGTGGCTTCACACATCTGCCTTAGAGAGACATTGGAACATGGTTGGAAATCCTGTTACTGGTTCCAGTCTACTGAACATGTGTTTAAGAGAAAAATCTTTGATTGGCTGCAAAATTTGCAGTCTCAATGGTCTTTTCAAATTCACAGGATCAGAGTTTCTAGTCCCTTCACACAAAAAAAATTGTAAAGAATACAACACAGAAGCAAAGGAGAAGCCATTTCACAGGTCAACATTCTGACTTCTGAGGTTGAAGGCCCAAGGCCTCCCTCGTTACTGAACTGTGTCTCCCTGGATGCTGTGAGAAAAGGAGTCAAACCAAGAGCAAGCAGCCAAAGATAAAATTCCCAAGGCTCCAGTCACTTCCACCTTTTTGGTGATTATTCAGCCAATCTTTTCCAAACCATGTGGTTAACAGATTGGAACCAGTTACAAAATGTCTACACATGCTCCACTGTCTCACTAAGACACGTCGGTTCCTTGTCATCTTGATTCTCCTGGAAGTCAGCCGTCCAGCTCCTTCACGTGGGGAGACTCTCTGCACGTGCCAGACACTGTCACATCCATCAAGGGCACCACCATCCTTCCAGACAGCTACTTGGGAGCCATGCTCAACTTTTGGCCGACATATTCAATCAGTTGCCAAGCCTCATTGTTTTCACCTTCCCATCCCTACTTCTCTCAATTCATACAGACAGCTACTACAAAAGCTGGGGCCCTCATTGCCCCTTTCCTGGACTATTGAAACAACCTCCTCATTTGTCTCCCTGACTCATCTTATCCCACTCCAAGCCTTTCTCCAGACAGCAGCCAAGGCAATGCCCTTTACTCACAAAACTTCTTTCGATGGTTCCTTTCTATCTCTAGGATGAAAGACCCTCGCAAGCTGGCTCTAGCCTACCTTTCCAGCTTTGTTATATATCACGACCCATCAAAAACTTTTCTGTAATTCAGTCAATCTATACCTCACACACAACATTTCATCTCCCATCTCTGTGTCTTTGCAATGGTTATTTTCCGTGCCTGGAATGCCCTCCCATCTCACCTCTGCTCCTTAGAAGGTCTAGTTTTCTTCGAGCCCAGCCCAAGCCGTATCTTGTGCATGAAACCTTTTCTGATCCCAGAGGTTAGTACTTTCCAAATAACAATAATAATAATGACATTGTATTTCTTTTGTACATATCTACCAATGTACCAAGGCAGAGAGAAAGAGAGAAGACTTGAGAAAATGGGAAATATGGGGAGAGGAAGAGAAGGGGGACAGGACAAAGGAGAAGGAGAATGAAAAGGAGATCATGGAGAAGATGGAGAGGTGAAGAGCATGGGAGAGAGAGGAGGAGAACGAGATCAGAGCGGTCAAGGACAAGAGGGAAAGCAGGGAAAGAGGGGAAGAAGAAGAGAGGAAAAGAAGAGGAGGAGAAAGAAGGAGGGAGGGAAGAACAGGAAGAGCGAAGGAAGAAAATATGAGTGTGAGCAAAAAGGAGAAGGAGGATGAGAAGAAGAAAAAAAGGAGCAGGAAAGAAAGAAGGTAAGAATAGGAGAGAAAGATAGAGAGAATGAGGAGGAGAGATAAGTGAAAAGAAGGCTAGGAGTGAGAGAGAGAGAGAAGAGGGAGATCCAGAACACAGAGCATGAGAAAAAGAGATATAAAAGATGAGAAGAGGAAAAGGAAGATGGGGAGGGAGAGGGAGAAAAAGAAAGACAGAGAGGAAAGAAAGAGGTGGAGTGAAGAGAAGAAAGGGAAAAGGAGACACAGGAGAGGAGACAGAGAAAGGGAAGGGGAGAACAGAGAAGGAAAGGGATAAATGATCATTTTTGCTTTCTGCCTAGGTAACAAGTGGTCTGAGCTACCTGTAATGCCATGCACCAGTAGATTCCCAAAGGAATGCTACTGTGAACAGCCTTTAGAGTTCAGATTACAAAATATAGTGAACACTCTGTTTATTCCATTACAAATCAAGACAAACATTCAAAACATTATAATATTCA
>JAQQSV010015429.1:0-12066 GCA_028646515.1 Pseudochirops corinnae | reverse complement strand
TGGGACTCAGTCTTCTGGTATTTAAATGAATGCACTATCTATATTTCTTATGTAGAGAGCCTGTTCTATTTTGTGATTAATAACTATATCAGCATATTTATAGTTACTGTAGGCATTGTGAATACTGCATTGCTGATACACACTTACTATGTGCCAAGTACTTTACAATTATTTTCTTATTTGCTGCTTACAACAACAAGGTCCTATTATTATCCCAAGTTTTAACACAAGGAAACTGAAACAAACAAAGTTTAAGTGATTTTTCCAGGATCACACAGCTAGTAAGTGTCTCCGGTTGAATTTGAACTCAGGTCTTCCTGACTCCAAGTATGGCACTCAATCCACTGTGCCACCTAACTGGCTCAAGAAGGGGAGGAAATATATCTGTGAAACTGACACTTTGCAGATAGTGATAGGGGAAAGGGAAGTACAGAATGAGAAGGATTTTCATGTGAGAGAGAAAGCAATGCACTTACAGTGGTCTAGGCCTCCAGGGATATTGCAACTCATTGCACTTTGTGGTTATTCCTCTTCTCTGGGAAGAAAAATCAGTGTATCTACATTACCTGGCCATGTTCTGCTTAGTTAACGTGCTGTCAAAGGTGCCTTGAACATTCTGGCCACCTGGCATAGTAGGAAGATGGCTGTATCTGGAATCAAGAGAGGCTTCTGTTTAAATACCCCACCCCCCCAACCCTTATTATGTGACCATGTGCAAGAAACTGAACTCAGAGCCTCAGTTTCTTTATCTGTAAAAATGAAAAAAAAATACTCATCATTTACATCTCAGTGGGTTATTATGAGGATTGAATGTGTGCAATACATATTTGTGCAAGTGCTATATAAATATCACCTGTTTTCACTATTATACTCCCAAGGAATTGGTCCATATTGAATATATTCCTTGCTATAAAAGCTGCATCCTGAAGAATGATAGTTTATTCTGAGATCATCAGCTAGGTGGTATAGCAGGTAGAACACTTGACCTGGAGTCAGGAAGATCTGAATACAACTCTGATCTCAAACATTTTCTAGCTGTGTGACCATGGGCAAGTCCTCTATCTGTTTCAGTTTCCTTAATTCTAAGATAGGGATAATTTGGTTATTGTTATTGTTACGGTTGTGATAATATCTATAAGTGCAGTGTCTGGAAACTTCTTTCCTTCCTTACTTCTTTCCATCCTTCTTTCCTTCTATCTGTCTTTCTTCCTTCCTTGGACCCCTAAGATATGTTTGTGTCAAATGTTGTGGAAACAGTAGAGCTTTCACTGTTATCCTTGAAACTCAATTTAGTTGCTTTCTGGGAATCTTTCTCATCTACTCCATGGGAGAAGGGAAGCCTTCGTCAGTGAAACCCAAAGCATACTAAAGAAGCCTCTTATCTACTTTCTCCATCATATGCTTTGTTAATGACCACTGATTCACCATTGTACTCCCAATGTCCAGTCCATAGACTTATTTCAAGTGGGATAACTAAAAGGATGATCTATCTTGACATATGAAGATATAAAGTCTCAGTGTTATTTCTTCATTTCCCTCATGATTGAAAAATTTTGAATCAGATTTATGGGCATCTATATGAATATATGATGAGTGATGAACCCACAGAATAATTATCTAACCAGCTATGTAGTGCAGTGGATAGAGTGTTAGTCAAGAAGACCTGAGTTTGAATCTCATTTCAGACACTGACTAGCTGTGTCAGTCAAGTCACTAAGCATTTTATTAAGAACAAATACTAGGCACCAGACACTCTACTAATGCTTGCACTATAAGTACAACCAGAAAGAAAGAGAGTTTCTGCCTCAAGGAGATTTTATTCTAAATAAAGAAGACACCACATCCTTGAGAAGTGAAAAGAGTGGAGGGTTGGAAAGGGTCAGAGTGTGGAGAGGAGATGAAAGTACCCAGCATGAAGATATTGTAAAGGAAAATCTGGGAGAATCAGGAGTAAAGCTGGGAAAAGAATGAAGATGGCTGATCTTAGAATTTTCCTTAAAATGGAGGGACTGGAAGGAACTAGTCAACTAGAGGGCCAGGCTATAGGGGTGGATGCTATCCAAGGTGAAGAAGTTTGGAGGGCATTATAGAGAAAACCAGGGAGTCAGGAGTATAGTTCCATTCTTACTGTTACTTGTGTCAGGTAATGAAGATAGCCCTAGACTCTTGAAAAAATTTCAAAATCATCCCTCATGGACAATCTCTGCAAATGTTGCTATCATTTGGGCACCTTATCATATTGTCCTGAATGACAGATATGGCTTCCAGATGACCCACTATGGTCTTGCAATTCCTGGGACTCACCACTATGTGAAACATGTAGGGGGGTGGGGGTGGGGAATCACCTAGTAAATCTCATTGCCTCAATTTCCTCATCTAAAATGGGCTAAATAGTAGCATTTAGTTCACAGGGTGGTTGTGAGGTTCAAATGAGACAGTATATGTAAAATGGGGTGTAGGATGTGTTAAGAGAAGACTAGCAGCTCTGGTGTGATGGCTGCCAAGCCCTTTTCAGGGTTGCTTTCCACCTTTAGTGTCCACCTGATTCACCCAACCCTCACCTCTGGCTCCAAGAAGCTATAACATGCAGTGGCCATGAAGGCAGCTGAAGAAGGTGCTGGAACACTTAGACCTTGGTTAGACATTGAAGACATCAGGGTCATCCACTGTATCCTTCACCATCACCAGTCATCTTGACTTCATCTTACCACTGGACTTTGATGACTCTGGAAGAGAGAATGAGGCCAGTGATTTTGAGCAACTTTGCCTCACTTAAATTTATTTATTCATGAACCATAACATTTTACCATTTTTAATCTTCTGGACTTTTTGTGTCCAATTTGTGCAAAGTCTTCTGAGCTTATATTGGTCTGCTAAGTCAGAGTTGCACACACTGTATCTTGACTCCAACATAGTGATGTCATTTTGATTCTTTTCGAGAACAAAGGATGGCAACCATATGTAAAATGATTTGCAAATTTCAAAGTGCTACATAAATGTGAGCTATTAATATTATCCAGAATTTTTAAGGAACAAGAGCAAGCCTTACTTGAAAAAGAAAACACTAAAAAAAAAGTCATGAAATGCAAAATCCTCATTGCAGGATGGGATAAATAATAAACATATTTTCTGATGATCATCCAATGGTGCACATACAATGCCTTATCCTATGTGTACTTTGTGAAGGATATTAATCTTTACATCACCCACAGATATTAGTACATGTAAGTATTAAAAACAGAAAGTCATTCATTCTACTTCTCCACTTACTATATATGTGTAGGTGTGTTTATGCCATATTTATATTGATTGTACATATGCACAGAAATATACATTTAGGTATACAGACAATTTAAAGACTTGTTTACTACAAACTGTTACCTTAGGTTTCTACTAAAAAAAGTAGTAAAACAATGTGGATGTTTCAAATACATGTGGTAACTAGATCAATTAGTCCAATTTACTATTGTTTCTTAGTGTAAGCAAAACAAAACACAGTAATAGAGCTTGCCTCCCCCACCCCCTTGGAACAAGCATCCATATCAATCTTACTTCCCCTCTCCCTACTAAGGAACAATGTTAATGATTAATACACAATAAGTTACAGTACTTACAAGAGGGGGTGGCTGTGGTGGTGAGAAAGGCAGTCATCTTAGGGTGGTAAAGAAAGACAAATTACCAAAATTGACCCCCCTCAAAAAATAATCAACAAATAAACCTTGCCTCAGTTTGAAATTATGTTTCATTTTTTTCTTATAAAAATATTTGCATGTTTATTTTAAGCAAAAACACAAATGTAAATATTTTAAACAAACAAAAACCTGCCAGGGGTAACAATAGAATATTTTGGAGTTGAATTAGAACTGCCAAGACTGTGCATGTATATTTTTATACACACTGCTTCCAAAAGCCGGATGCGGGGATGTTGCATCTTTAATTTTTCTGTTAATTATGGATTGAGCATTGTTGTGAATCTTGTCCTCAAAACCCAGCTCAGAAAATAAGAGCAGATGCTCATCCCCAGGTTTGGCTCATATGGGAATTGAACAGAACATATTGGTTTATAATTAATGTAATTTGTTGGATTATCTTTTGTGAAGGAGCTAAGGTAAACAACCTTGCAGCATTGTAGTAAAATCCGTCTGAGCTCCTAGCTTCTGTATTTGATGGAGAATGACAAAAAAAGACTCACCCCCCCCAAAAAAGAAAACTCACCACCACCACCACCACCACCACAACAAAACAACCTCCCCAAAATACCCACCCTTCCTGTTGGATTGCAGAGGAAATTTGAAATGTCTGTCACATTCGAATGTATTTTAATTAACTCAAAGGAAAGAGTTAGGCGATAGACCCTAAAGCAAATTACAAATAGTGTTTAAAACAAGAACCCTTGATTCCCCAATGGGGAATATTGATAAAGTGAATTCTCCTTTCTATTTAGTTTCACTTTATATTAAGGTAAGAAAAGAGAAGAAGAAAAAAAATATTCTTAAAACAAGATACTTGTCATCAACTATTATTTGCTAAAGTTTAATCTTTATACCCTGAAGGCCTCAAAGGTTATTATGGACAATTATGATTCCTCAGCTGCATATATTATCTTTCCTGTAAGGAATTCTGTGTTGTTGCTGTTTTTTTTAATATATCTTCTTTTTCTTCCCTTTCTTTATAGGAGGCAGGGATACTTTTCCTACATTAGAAAGATATTCAGTCACGCATAGAAAAACAAAGTAACAGATGCTTTTTCCCCACTGGATGGAATCACAAGATCCAACTCCTTTGTGTAGACTTCCCTTTATGTGAAAGATTTCTCTCCAAGGACACCTGCCTCAGAGGTGTTTGTACCACAAAATATGGTAGGAAATAACATAGGAAAAACCATAAAATCTCTTAGCTATCAAAAAGCACAAGGCCAAGTATCTAGGTTAGGAATAAAAAGACCTAATTGATCAATCAAACAACCTTAAAAGACTTACTATAGAGCTTAAAAAATGTAGGGTTGACTAAAATACAGTTGTTAATCAGTGGAATAGATTAGGTTAGAGGTGGGGAACCTGCAGCCTTGAAGTCATACTTGGTCTTCTAGGTCCTCAAGTGCAGCCCTCTGACTGAACCCAAACTTTACAAAACAAATCCTCTTAATAAACTTGTTCTCAGTCAAAAGGTTGCACCTAAGGACCTAGAAGGCCACAGGTTCCCTATCCCTGGTTTAGGTATATTAGAGAATAGTAGTAAATAACTACAGTAATCTAATGTTTGATAAACCCAAAGACTCTAGCTTCTAGGATAAGATCTTAGTATTTGAGAAAAACTGCTGGGAAAACTGTAAAATAGCATGACAGAAGCTAAGTATAAACCAACATCTTACATTGTAAACCAAGGTAAAGTCAAAATAGGTACCTCATTTAAACATAAAGTATGATACCATAACATAAGCATATTAAGAGAGCAAGGAATGGTTTTTCTGTAATATTGGTGGAGAAGGTAAGAATTTTTGACTGAATAAGAAGTAGAGAGCATTGTAAAATGTAAAATTAATAATTTTGATTGTACTAAATTAAAACATTTTTGTACAAACAAAACTAGCGTAACCAAGATCAGAAGAAAAGCAGAAAACTGGAAAATAATTTTTACATCAAGGTTCTCTGATAAAGACTTCTTTTCTCAAATATATACAGATGTAAATCAAATTTATGAGAATACAAATCATTACCCAATTGGTAAATGGTCAAATAATGTGCAGTTTTCAGATGAAGAAATCAAGGCAATTTATAGTCACAGAAAAATGTTCTAAGTCACTATTGATTACAGAAATGCAAATTAAAGCAACTTTGAGGTACCACCTCACACCTAACATATTTACTAATACGACAGAAAAAGAAAATTATAATGTTGGAGAAAATGTGGGAAAATTTGAATATAATGCATTGTTGGTCGAGTTATGAAATGATCCAAACATTCTGTAGAACGAATTGTAATTATATCCAAAGGGCAATAAAACTGTACATACCCTTTGATCCAGTAATACCATTACTAGATCTGTATCCCAAAGAGATCATAAAAAAGGAAAAAGGACCTATACGTACAAGAAGATTTATAGCAGCTCTTTTCATGGTGATAAAGAATTGGACATTGAGGGAATGTCCATAAATTGAGGAATGGTTGAACAAGTTGTGGTACATGAATGTAATGGAACACTATTGTGCAACAAGAAATCATGAAGAGGCAGATTGCAGGAAAATCTGGAAAGGTTTGTACAAACTGATGCAAAGTGAAATGAACAGAATCAGAAAATCATTCTACACAGTATCAGCAACATTGTGGGATGAGTAACTATGAATGACTCAGCTCTTCTCAGCAACACAATGATTTAAGACAAATACACACAAAGGAAAATGCTGTCCACATCCAGATAAAGAACTGATAGACTCTGAATGCAGATTACAGAATACTTTTTTTCACTTACTGTATACTTTTTCATGTTTTTTTCCATTTCTTCTTTCATGTATCACATAGCACATTGCCTATAATTTTAGAAAGAAGGGAGGGAAGAGAGGGAGGGAAATAAATTTGGAATTCAAAATCTTGTAAGAATGAATGCTAAAAGTTTTCTTGATGTAATTGTTAAAAAAAAATTAAAAAGAAAATAAATGATGAGCAGGCAGATTTCAGAAAAACCTATAAAGAATTACATGAACTAATGCAAAGTGAAATGAGCAGAACCAAGAGAACACTGTATACAGTATCAGCAACATGTGTCTGATGATCAATTATGAATAACTTAGTTCTCCTCAGCAATACACTTATGCAAGATAATTCCAAAGAATTTGTGATGCAAAATGCTATCAACATCCAGAGAAAGAACTGATGGAGTCTGAATGAAGATCAAAACATAATATTTTCACTTTCTTCATCTTTTCCATGTTTTATTTTTGTTCTGTTTCTTCTTTCACAACATGACTAATATGGAAATATATTTTACATGATTTCACTATATAATCTATTTGAAATTCTTACCATCAGGGAGTGAGGAAGAAATTTTGAAACTCAATCTTTTTACATGGATATTAAAAATTGTCTTAATATTCAATTGGAAAAATATAAGATACTATTTTTAAAAAGCTGTGGCTCTGATAAGAATTATTAAAACAACATTTATATACTACTTTAAAGTCTGGAAAACACTTTACATCTTATCTCAGTAGATCCTTAAAACAACCCTGTGAAGTAAGAGTTCTTATCATATCCATTTCATAGACAGAGAAACTGAACCTGAATAAGGTCAAGTAACTTTCCCAGGGTCACATGATTAACAAGTGCTTGAAGCAGTATTTGAACTTAGATCTTCTTGAATCCAAGAGCAGCCCTCAATATTGCCTAGAAACAAAGTATAGGATGTAGTCCCTGTCCACAATTAACTTCCAATGTAGTTGTAGATATAATAATAATAATATACAACAGAAAACCAAACACACACACACACACACACACACACACACACACACACATACACTAAATAAATAATAAATAAATGGATAAATAAAAATGAAACAAAGAATGTTACGGGAGGAATCTGTGATTTCATTGGCATAGGGCACTCCAAGATGAAGGTTCCTTCCACCTGTATAAGTAAGCTAAGTACATTCTCTGCAATTTATAGTCTCAGATCATTGCTTGGAGACCTGAGAAGATAAGCGATTTGCCCAGGGTCATGTGGTCAGTATGTGTCAGAGTGAAGAAGTGAACCAATATCTTCCTAGTTTTGAAACCAAACACCTTCCTATACCATCAGTCCTCTCAGAGATGATAAGAAACTCATACCAAATGGTGTGATTTAGCAAGACTGGAGAGGCAGCTTATTTATAAGGGGTCTAATCCTGAATTTGAAACTCCACAAAATTTTAGAGTAGGAAGTAACTTCCTTAGGCAAGTAGCCCAATACAGGACTGACCAAGTAGTCATTCATCTTCTATGAAGACCTCCAGTTAATGAGAACCCATCATCTCCTAAAATAGTTGAAGAGTTGTAACTGTTAAGAAGATTTTCCCTGATGTCAAAGCTAAAATTGGCTCTCTCTAACTTCCAAACATTGTGTCAAATTATACCCATGGCAACCACTATTCCATCTTCCCCATGATAATCTCATAAGCATCGAACCATCTTGGATACTTCTAGGCTGTATCCACAAAGTGCTAATGACTCTACTACCTGATGCCTGTGATTTTTAAATAGGACTGCCTAAGCCAGCCCAAACATTGTTAGCTTCACACAAAAAGAGTAAGTGGTATATCAAGTTTACTTTTATGGGTTGAAGGATATGGGCAAGACCAATTTTTATTAATCTAAAGTTATTTTAAGGCAACATCTATTTTGCAAATCCTAAAACATGTTTGAGGAATCATTAAATTTCAGCATCATACATTAGAAGAATTCAATTCCGTTCAGTTTAGTCTTTAATAAATTATTAAGTGCTTATTGCATATGGAACATTTGGCTGAGTACCTTGAAAAGATACATTAATCAATAAACATTTATTAAGTACCTGCTATGTGACGGGTACTATGTTAAGCACTAGGGATAAAAATATGTGTAAAAATATAGCTATCCCTTACACATGACAGGAATTAGGGGTGTGGTCTTTTTCCCTTCCCCCAATTTGAAAAGTCATGTAAAATTTTTTGACCCTCCCTTCATGCCAGAGAGGAAGGCTGAATTTTTTTCTTTTTCTTTTATGGGGTGTTTACAGTACCTCATTATGAGATTTTGGCTAAATATTTGGTCATAAACTCTGTATTGTCTGCTGGTCTTCACTTCTTGTCTGCAACTTCTGCAAAACTCCCCCAAAATCCCTATTTAATCTCTTATGCCAGCCCATGATATATTGAAACTATGATGGGGAATGTGACAATGTGGAAGGGATGAATATAAAGATAGAGTCTGCCTTCAAAGGGTTTAAAATGTAATGGGAGAAGACATCAAATATGTGGAAGCTAAAAGGCAGAGATGAGAGGAGAAGGTACCTGGCTTGGAAGGAAGCAAGATGGAGAAGTCCAAAAGCAGTGTATCTGGTGGGAAGTGGGGAGAAGAGTGAACTTGCAACATTCCCCCCCCCCCCCCCATTTAAATGGAGGTTTTAGAACTCATGCCTCTATCTTCTAGTTGAAGTGTCCAAACAGAGGTAGAGGATATTAATGAGATGTGACTACCAAGCCTGATTGCATCTTTCAGGATAATGAGATTTCACCATAAGGACTTACAGAGGTTAGGTTAAACCTAATCCTTGGCCTCCTGGAGCTTACAGTCTAATATATGTGTAAATTATGCATAATACAATATAGTAAAGAAGATTTCCCAGAGAAAGTAGCACAACAACTACTCTTTAAAAGATAGGTGATAATAATAGATGAACCAGAAAAGGAGAAGCCATGGCTAGATACAGGTCTAGAACTAGGGTAGAACAACTGGAACTTTGTTCCAGGGAACCAAAATCTAGAGGTCTCAAAAATGTAAAGGATTATAAAATTTTTAAAATCTACTGAACATATTTTTGATAGCATTTTAATCTTTCAACATGATGGTGACTAGTTATAAAGAATAATTACTTAGATAAGGAAGCTACCAGATGGTGAACATCGATCTACCACCCTCGTCCCATGTGGCTGCACATCAGGGAAGTACTCTTTTGGGCTGCCAGCCACTCCAATAATTGTCTAGTAATGTCCCTGAATCTATTTCCCTATCCCAAGGTTGGTTTTGGGGTTCTCCTTCCTCAACAGTTGATTTCAGACCAAAGCACCATTTCTTACTACTTACCCTGGATACCAAAATTGCTTTGTATCTGCAATATTGAAGAATTAAAACCTTAAAGAGCAACAGATTTGTAACCTGACAATTTGGGTTAAAATCTCAGTTCCACCACTTCTTTAACTATATAATTCACTAAAACTCTAGGGGTCTCAGCTTATTCATCTGTAAAATGGGGAGATTGAACAGACTGGACTTTGCAGTTCCTTCAGCTATAAATTTGTGATCCTATGATTCTGTAACTATGGTGTTTCTTCTATTCACTGTTTCTAGTACCATGCAAACAGCTTCTAAACAAATGAGAACAATAGTAAGGGGAGCTTTATTCATAAAGCTATCCCTTTTAAAACTAGGTATATCTCTTGCTGAAGCCTTACAAAATGAAAAATAAACAAAAAACAAACTTTAGCCTTGGTACATTATTATTTTTATTTTATTTTGAATTGTTGAAACATTTTAAATTAGATTCCAAATGCCTAAAGCAATTCTCATGGGGGTAGCATTATAGGCTACAGTGAAAAATCATTCTTCAAATCTTATTTAACCACTTGTCTTGACCATCTTGCCATCTTCCCTGCCATTGCTCCAACTCTTTTCTCCCCGCCTAGGATCCTACCTTCCAATTGGATCTCTTGTAATCTTGTTCTAGTATCTGGGGCAGTAAATCTACTTAACTTCAGAATTCTCCCCATGAGTCATACTGATTAGTGAATAAATGAGTCTAAACTTACCTACCCTTCTATAGGGTATTCCCCAAAAGTCTTAATGCTGTTAGCTTAAAACTGTAATAAGAAATTTATTGGAAACCCTGTATCTGTAGCAGTCCCCAGACTCGTTCATATTTTCTACCCCATATCTTTGCTCCCAGGTTCTAATTCTCTGATCTAGGCAGAGTAATGAAATCATTGTCTACTTTGATTCCCTACAGGTTCTGTCAATTGTTGTCATGGGAATGAATTTACCAAAACTGTGATTTCCCAAACCAAAACTACCTTTTCTGGTCACCACTTTATTGTTTGCTATTTGAATGAAAGCATTTAGAGGGCAGAGGTTGTTTCACTTCTGTATTTGTATACTTGGAAGCCCTTAACATGGTGAGTGTTATACACAAAGTAAGTTCTTAATAAATCTTTTTTCATGTATTCATTTGATCTTAGAACTTGATCATGGAAAAATCATAGAATTTCAGGGATTAATATACTGTCAGTTATCACAAATTTACAATTAACTTGTTGTTTGGTTACTTTAGTCATGTCTGACTCTGTGACTCCATTTGGAGTTTTCTTAGTAGAGATGCTGCAGTGGTTTGCCATTTCTTTGTCCAGCTCATTTTATAGATGAGGAAACAGGGGTAAGTAACTTGCTCAGAGTCACACAGTAAGTAATTGTCTGAGGTCACATTTGAACTCATGTCTCCCTGATTCCAGGCCCAGTACCCTATCTACTGTGCTATCTAACTGCCCCTTTACAATTAATAATGTCCTTCAAAATCATTCAGTTGAACCCCTTTCATTTTCTAGAGCAGGAAACTGAGGGGCTATATGACTTGCTCACAGCCATACTGAGTTATTCGCAAGACTAGGAGCAGGACCCAGATCTGTTGATAATTCCTCCAATCTGATTATTTATTATCATCATTGTCATCATCATCATCATTATTATTATTATTATTATCCAATCTGATATTATAATCTGATTCTTTCATCATGTTATGGGAATCTGAAGATCTTCCCTGCCCCTAGGCCCTTTGCTTAAGTGGCTTAAGTGACTCTGAGAACCTTCCCTGATTTGAAAATATACTCTGCTCCCTAATAGGCTGAATGTGGTCATGTGGAGCCTGTGGCGGAAGGCTTGTTCTTCAGGAATACCCACGCCTTGTTGCTTTGTGATTGGGCAGTGGGTCAAGAGGGCTGTGACATTCTCTAATCCAGGAGAAGGCTATATATACATCCTGATGTGAGGTTTTGGTTTGGGGCTCACTTTGAGAAGAGTTGTGTGATTTGGCCAGAGAAGATTCTGGGAAGCCTTTGAGCCCCCTGGCTTTGAAAAACCCAGATGTTGGTGCTTCCCTCTCTGGTAATTGAATAGGTATAGATGTAATGGTCAGATGGTTGGAAGCCTGTCTGCTGATCTGTTTCTTTGTCTGCTTGTAACTTCTGCTTGTTAACTTGTGTTTGTATTCTGTTTGCATTCTCTGAAGCTCAGGGTGCTGACTTTTTCCCCTGAACTAGGTAAATGATATTTGATTGATTAAAGTAA
>JAQQSV010015428.1:0-12066 GCA_028646515.1 Pseudochirops corinnae | reverse complement strand
GTTTCCTTCTATGTGTCTTAGGGAATTTTAGGAATGTGGTAATTGTCAATTAAAGGAATCTGAGCAGATCATGTTGCTATCAAGATAATAGACTGACAAAACACTTTTGAGGAGGAACAGGGTGAAAGGATATAGAGAATAGAATAAATGGGGGGAATTAGGATGGAGGGAAATACACAGCAATCATAACTTTGAAAAAAATTTTGAAGCAAGTTTCTCTAATAAAGTTTTCATCTGTCATAATAAAAGAATAAGTCATTCAACCTTTTTATGCCTCAGTTTACTCATCTGTCAAATTAAGATAATACTACTTAAGCTAATTACTTCCTAGAACTGTTGTTAGGAAAAGTGCTTTTCAAATCTAAATGGGTTATTTATTATATGGTATTTATTATACAGTACTTCTAGAAATATATTGAACCTTGAGTGGAAGAGATTATATCACTTATGAATAGCAAATAATTATATACCATGATAGAACAGGAAAAGATCTGAGACCAGAAGATGATTTCCCAAGTGAACCTCATATTGTATCTTATGGGTTGCCACCTATTTCATTGAAGTATAAACCATGGAAAGCACAGCTACCTACTTGTTCCCATTTTGTGAGCTCTCTAGGGAGTCCCTCTGCTTGCACTGGACTCCTGAAAATTTCACAATCTCTTGGACAAACAAGGATTTCAAAGTCCAGAAGCCTCAACCCAAAGAGGGTGGCTTAGATGGGGGAAGTTATCTTGGGCTACAAATAAGAGTATCCAGGGTAGGATCCTACTCTGGCCCCCAGGGTTTGCCTTGAAATGTCCCCTTCCCTCTCCCCCCATACCACCAGGTCAGTGCTTAGGCTCTGATGAGGTGTGAGGGGTGTGGTAGTTTTGTGAAATAGAAAAAGTATTGGATTTGAGGTCAGCACTCTGGTAGGTCTCAATTTCTTCATCTGTGAAATGAGGAGGCAAACAATTTCTAAGGCCTCCTTCTAACTCTAAAAATCCTATGGCCCTACCCTTTCAGGGTCATGGATGACCTGGATCCATAATGTCCTCCTCCCAAGGCAACAGAGCCCCTAAGTTTCCTTCAAATACCTTTAGGAATATCTCTGAACTTTTTTCTATTCCTAGCCTGAAGTCCCTTTCCATGAATGGATTCGCTCCCCATGAGGACACTGAGAATTATAAAATCTTAGATACAGCTTGATAAAATAGGAAAAAAAACAAGGGACAGATCCACTCAGGAGCTGCTGTTGAGTCATTTTTCAGTCAGGTCTGATTCTTTGTGACTCTCTTTGGAGTTTTCTTGGCAAAGATACTGGCATGGTTTATCATTTCCCTTCTCCAGCTCATTTTACAGATGAGGAAACTGAGACAAACAGGGTGAAGTGACTTGCCCAGGGTCACATAGGTAGTAAGTGTCTGAGGCTGGATATGACCTCAGGAAGATGAGTCTTCCTGACTTCAGGCCTGGTGCTCTATCTACTGCGCCATCTAACTGCCTCAGGAAACCTGAGTTCAAATTCATTCTCAGATACCTAATAGCTCTGTCATTTTAAGCAAGTTACCTCCCTCTCTGTGCCTCATGTTCTTCATCTGTAAAATCAGTGTCAGAATACAGGACAGAACAATGCAGAGGCTTCCCACCTTGTATTTTGTGTAATTTCTGCTGTAACTGATGGTTCTAGTGAGAGTCAATTGTTAAATGTTTGCATTTGTGAATGTGAGTATTTACAACTCTGAAATAGGCAAATACTACACATAAGGTCTTAATTTGTTTTTCTCTTTATTGTTTCAACCTTAGAAAGTGATGGAGAATATGTTAATGATGTAGACTCAACTTTAAAATATGTCTGGTATCATTTTTTGGGCGAGAGGAGGAGAGCTACTTGTTAAATGTTTGCCACCGTACCTGTAGCTGTAACTTTAAGAAAAAAAGAATATATCTACTAAGGTGATGAATGGTTTACTCTTGAAAACATATTAAAAACCTTAAAGCACTGTAGAAATATGAACTTAAAAAATTGTTAGGCTCTCAGAACAGGATTGGATCTCAGAAGATGACTCTCCAATCTTCCATCCAATGCAAGAATCCCTTCCAAGGTCCCATGTCTGCTTCGGACGTCTTCTCCCCTCTGAGCTCCTTGCCTACCAATACCACTTCCCTAATAATGTGACAGTCTTTAGAGAGCAAGGGTGGACTCCCAATGCTCTGAGCTTCTCTTCATTATTTATCAGAGATGTTCCATCCAGGAATTCCTCTAACCCCGTCCAGATTCTGGATCCATTCCCTCTCTGGCCTTGGATGTAGTAAACAGAGTACCAGATTTGATGTCAAAAGATCTGAGTTTAAAACCCAGTTCTAGACAAGTCACTTCTCTCTCATCTGTAAAATAGGGGAAGGGGAGAGTTGATAGTACCTTCTAGCTCTAAAGACTGTCATCTCTCTCAAGAAAAATGAGTTTCCTCTGGGGACTCATGGAATCATAGATGCCTTTCCTCTCCATCTCCCCAAGCTGGAAGAGATATCTGATACCTTTCTCCCAGGAAAGATTCTCCCCTGTCATGCATTTCTATAGAGGAGTAATACTCAGCACCTGTTTGAATGCTTTTAGTAATGGGGATCTCATTACCTCATCCCATTTCTTTATAGGTCAACTCAGATAATTAGGTGGCTCTTTATTGAGTCAAACTGTCATTTCATAAAAATCTGTTGTTGTTGTTTGTTCTTCATTCTAGAAGAGGACCATGACATCAGAAAAATGATGCTATGATGTGCAAGTGAATCAGATTTAAGTGAGGTAGGGCTGTGCAAAGTCACCAGCCTCACTTTCTCCCCCAGAGCCATCTGGGTTCAGTGGCCAGATATAGTTCAGGATGACTGGAGATGCCCCTCCAGCACATAAAATCTCCCCCAAGACTGGAAGTAGAGATATCTTTTAGGGTAGGGTGTATGAACATCAGGGCAGGGCTAAATAATAGAGGGAGGAGTAGAAACCTGTGGGTGCCAGGGTAGAGATAGAGAAGGTGGGGGCAAGGAGTAGTATGATAGAGGAATAGTGATCATCACATCCTGCATCTGCATTGTAGAGATGAGGTTCACAAAAAGTGAAAATGATTTGCTGAAAGTCAAACAATTAGTAAGCAACAAAACTGGTATTCAGGCTCAGGGCTGATGATTCCAAATGTGGTGTTCTTTCCATAGTATTGGGATTCTTCTTATAGGGTATTAGGGCTGGAAAGGATCTTAGATGATCAACTGTGTCAGGAGCTTTTAACTCTTTTGTGTATCATGGAACCCTCTGGCAGCCACACAGTGAAGCCTTCTCAGAACTGTTTTTAAATAAATAAAATCAAACACACCAGACTATAAAGGAAATCAATTATATTAAAATAAAATATAATTTCTCTCATCCAAGTTCACAGACATCCTGAAATCTATCTATGATCTCCTTGACTACTCGTGGTTTCCAGGTGAAGAATCCTTTACATTAGAGCATCAGTTCTCAACGTGTGAGTTGCAACCCCTTTGGGGTCGAACGACCTTTTCACAGGGGTCACCTAAGACCATCAGAAAACACGTCTTAGGAACCTCCTCTATCCGTCTCCAGGCAGGTCCGCCCACATGCAGACATGCCCACATACGACTATTAAAGGGTCCCTGGAGTGGTTCGCCATTTCCTTTTCCTGCTCATTTTACAGTAAAGGAAACAGAGGCAAACAGAGTTAAGTGATTTGCCCAATATCACATTGCTAGTGTTTGAGGCCAGATTTGAACTTGGAAGATGAGTCTATGTACAGCCCTATATTAGCAAGCACCCTAGCCTAGCACACCCAGGATGGCCTGCTAGCACAGGTTCTTTGATCTGCTTTTAAAGGAAAGACTGTTTAAAAGGAGTTAACAATCCTACTTTTAATTACATTCACTAGTTCAGGGGGAAGTTCAGTACCCTGAACTTGGAGAAAATACAAACAGAGAAAATG
Organism: Pseudochirops corinnae; assembly: GCA_028646515.1. Classification (NCBI taxonomy): domain Eukaryota; kingdom Metazoa; phylum Chordata; class Mammalia; order Diprotodontia; family Pseudocheiridae; genus Pseudochirops; species Pseudochirops corinnae. Next base: position 8,098 of record JAQQSV010015428.1, on the reverse strand, counting down.
CAAGCAGAGAAATTAGCATGAAGACCAACAGACAGAGCTCCAACTGTCTGAGTAAAGCAATATTGCTATATGCTTTACATACATCATTAGATCAAGGGAGCACAGACTCTAAGCAGGTAGGGGCCTCTGAACATGGAGCTACTCAGAGTCTCGAACAGGAAGTTAAAAGATCCTTCTCATGACAAACCCCCAAAGCAAAATGCCAACCTCCTAGAATATATAACAAAGACTTGGCCCCTGATTGGCTCAGAGTCAGAAGGCACTAAACCTACTTGATTCAGCACAGCCGTGAATTATCAGGGTTCAAAGGAGATTAATCCTTCAGATGTTTACAATTTAGCCTGAGCCTGGGAAATTGAACTCCAAAAAGAAAACAACAAAAATCTCACCTTACTTGCACTTACAAGCCCTTTGTACAGCACATTGCAATTTTTTTTTTCACTTTTTGAAGTGGGAAGGGCAGGGCAATTGGAGTTAAGTGACTTGCCCAAGGTCACACGGCTAGTAAGTGTTAAATGTGTGAGGCCACATTTGAACTCAGGTCCTCCTGATTCCAAGGCTGGTGTTCTATTCACTGTGCCACCTAGCCACCCCATGTACATTGCAAATCTTAAAACACTTGCTATTATTAATTAGTAGTAGTAATAACCCCACTGCCAGGGCAGCTAGGTGGTACAGAGGATAAGAGTGCTGGGCCTGTAATCAAGAATATCTAAGATCAAATTCAGCCTCAGATACTTACTAGCTGTGTGACCCTGGACATGTAGCTTAACCCTATGTACCTCAGTTTCCTCAGCTGTAAAATGAGCTGGAGAAGGAAATAGCAAACCACTGCAGTATCTTTGCCAAGAAAATTCCCCAAAAGGGGTCACTAAAAGCCAGAGACAACTGAAATGACTACACAACAAATTTCACTTCTATGTGACAGCCCTTAAAATGCGTGGAGACGGTGATGGTGCCCTTCCAAAGTCTTCTCTTTACTTTGCTAAATGTATGCATTATTAGACATAGCACTTCTGAGATTAGAAAGTGATTTCACAGACCTTTTCCTACCCACATGTTCTCCTTTAAACGTCTTCATCATGACCCCAGGAGCCTCATCATCCTGCAAGATCACTTGGACCTTTTCAGGATCTTCTGTCTGCCCCTCTGATTGGAGAGTGGCAAAGAGAGCTCCTCTCCAAACCTCCATTTTAGGAAGGTGCCCAAACCAGATCTCTCTTCATTTCCCACCAGGCTGCATTCCTTTGGACTTATCTATCATTCCCTTTCATGGGATATCTTCTCACCTTCTCCCCTATCCCCAGATTTTAGCTTCTTTTTGTATGTTGTCTTCCCTATTCAATGGTAAGCTCTTCATGGCATGGATTGTCTTTCCTTCTTTTTCCTGTTTGTATCCCCACTGCTTAGCAAAACACCTAATATATAGTAGGTGCTTGATAAATGCTTATTGACTGATTGATATTATCTTCTACGGTAGAAAAAGTAATACCACTAATGACAGAGGACCTCAGTTCAAATCCCACTTTGTGATGCTTACTGCCTGTGTGACCTTGGGAAATCTATTTACCTTCAGAGGGACTCAGTTTCCTCATCTGTAAAATAAGGAATTTGTATTAGTGGTCTCTAAGGTTCCTTCTAGATCTAGATTTATGATCTTGTGCTTTATGTTGTATGAAGTCTGCTTACTAAGGCCCAGAAATGAGACACGGCTTGCCCGAGGTTATCTAGCAAGTCAATGGTAGGACCAAGTCAAGAATGAACAATGCACTTGAATTCAGAAGACCTGGGTTTGAGTTCCTGCTCTCCTTATTAGGTGTGACCCTGGGTAAATCCCTTCCCTTTCTGAGCCTTAATTTTCTCCTCTGTAAAATGAGTTGTTGGACTAGATGAGCTCTGAGAGCCCTTCCAGCTCAAATTCCATGAAATCTTAGTCTTTCGACTTTTAATCCAGTAATTGCTCTTTGCCCAATGTTATGTTCTCTCCAAGAGACAAGGGACAGAGACAAAAATAGCAGCCACTTTAATCATTGGAGCCAACTGGCTTCATTACTTGACCTCAGCTCCTCCCATCTCAAGAGACAGGTGAAATCTTCAGGGTTCAGCTCCTGGTCAGTGGAGGATAGTGCATTAATCTGGTCACGCTCCTAGCCCTCCTACCACACTAGGTTCGACCTTTGTCAGAGCCGAGGATTTCTTCACCATTGACAGGCTTTCAGTTTAGACGTTTTTCAGTTGTGTCTGACTCTTCATGCCCCCATTTGGTGTTTTCTTGGCAGAGATACTAGAGTGGTTTGCTGTTTCTTTCTCCAGCTCATTTTATAGATGAAGAAATTGAGATAAACAGGGTAAAGTGACTTGCCCAGGTTTACACAGCTAATAAGTGTCTGAGGCTAGATTTGAACTCATGTAGATGAACCTTCCTGATTTCAAGTCCAGTGGCCTATCCATTGGCTGCCCATTGACAGCCAAACTTGGTTTATACATGCTTTTCTCCTTATACCCCTAGTGGTCACCCACCCATCTCAGTACCTCTACTAGAACTGAAACAGAGGGACTGTCAGTCCCCAGAAATCCCAGGTGATGCCAGGAGACAGACCACCTGCCTGGGTAGGCTTCCAATCAATAAAGTTAAATTCAGTGAAAGATCATTAAGTCCCTGCTGCATAGTGCACACTTTACTCATCTGAAGGAGGTAGAATTTTGCCAATATGGATTGTAATGTATTGTTTTTCTTTTTTTATGGGAGTCCTTTCTTATTCAGAACTTAAAAGGTAATTTTTATTTTTATCTTTGTTTTCACATTGTCTAAATTCTGCCCCTCCTTTTTATTCCCTCTTCCCCTCACAGTTCTCATATAAAAAGAAATTTTTTAAAGAAAAAAGGAAGAATCAATATTTACTTTTTAAGAAATCTGATAACATATACAGTGTTCCACATTCATGGACCCCCAACCTCTACAAAAGAGTTGGAGGAGGCATCCTCTCATATTTCTTCTTAGGGGTCTTAGTTTTGTGTTTGTTTTTTTTTTTTCATAAAAGTCAGTTCTATAGTCTTTTTTATTTTTAATTTTATCTATTTATCATTGGTTTTTTAGGACTTCTTTTATGTGTGTCTCCATACAAATAAAATTTTACCCTCAAAAGATAACCAAGTAATAAAAGCTGACATTTGTCTAATTCTATTTTATAAGGGTCCTGCCATATCTAACATTCTGTAATAGCTGACATGTACATATTGCTTTAAAGGCCATTCAGGGTGAGATCCTTTATCTTCCCCTCTCTATATTTCACAGTGCCTTGATATCACCCCCACTCCTCCCCTTTTCTCTTTCCTTACTTCTTCTTTTATTTAGTCTGCAATGAAGAGGAGACCCTTCTCCCCATACATACCCTTGATTGTACCTTCTTCAGCAGATTGCCCCACAACCATGCCACCAGCACTCCCCACCCCCCCCTTTAATTTCTCCATATCTACTGGGCCCTTCCCTGATGGCTATAAACATGTACAAGTCTCCCTTATCCTCAAAAAGAATCCTTGGGGAGGTTAGGTGGTGCAGTGAATAGAGCACCAGCCTTAGAGTCAGGAGGACCTGAGTTTAAATCTAGCCTCGGACACTTGACACACTTACTAGCCATGTGACTTTGGGCAAGTCACTTAACCCCAATTGCCCTCCAAAAAGCAAAAAAATAAAAATAAAAAATAAGCATGACAAAAAAAAAAGAATCCTCATTGAAGACTACTATCCCTTCAAGTTATCATTCTATGTTCTCTTCCATTTCTCAGCTAAACAAAAAAAAAAGCTGTTTACATTTACATTCATCACCTTGACTTCCTGTTTTCTCATTCATTTCTCAACCTTTTTGCGCTCAGCCTTCTATTATTCAATATCCTTTTCTTAATCCACATCCTTCTTGACCTCTCCGTGGCATTTGACATTGTTGGGCACCCACTCCTCCTGGATGCTTCTTTGGGTTTTTTTGACAGTGACCTCTACTGGTTCTCCTTCTACCAAGCTGACCTTTGCTGACGCCATTCTTATCACACCTTTTAAATGCAGAGACATGCCAAAACTCTGTCCTGGAAACTTCTTTTTTTCTCAATTAGGTAGCTAGGTGCTACAGTGGAGAGAATACTGGGCCTGGAATCAGAAAGACCTGAGTTAAAATCCAAGTTCAGACACATATTAGACCCTAGACAAGACGTTTGACTTCTACATGTCTCATTTTCCTTCTCTAATATAAAGATAATTGTAGCACCTGTCAATTGGGTTGGAACTGGCCTCTAACCTGTGGGTGGTGGGAGCCAAACAGAGCAGGCTAGAGAAAGGAGAGTCCGGGACACAAAACAGAATTTTAGTTAATTCCAGAGTGAGGAAAATGATGTATGCATACAGAAGCCCCCTCCTAAGAAGGAGGGCTTAACATGTGGGACTAAAGGCAGGTCTTAAATACATACTGGCCTGAACCATGACATAATCATTTTTAGGACTTGAGTTTCTGTTCCCACAGGCCCTGGGGGAACAATATTGTCTCAAGCCTTAGGAGTCATGCCCACTTTGTGGGGCACAGAACCAGAGTTCTGTGATGGGAACAGGAACATAGTACCTATCAATGAAAAGGCATAGGAATTGTGAACAGGTGATGGATGGCCCTGGGAATCATCTGGTGCTGGTTCAACCAATACACTTTGCCAAGGAGTGATATCATTCTGAGCACAGAAGATTATTGTTGTTCCAAGCTCAGCCCACAGCCTACTTGCAGGGCCTTAGCTCTGAGAAAGTGGGCACCTCCAGGGGCAGGTAGGTGGCACAGTGAATAGAGCACCAGACCTGGAGTCAGGAGGACCTGAGTTCAAATCCAGCCTCAGACACCACTTACTAGCTGTGTGACCTGGGGTAAGTCACTTAATCCCAATTGTCCTGCCTTACCCCCTCCAAAAAAAACAAACCAAAAAGGGACATTTCTAAAATATTTTGACATGCCTAACTCACAGAGTTGTGAGGACCAAATAAGATAATATTTATAAAGGCTTAGTACCTTGCCTGACATATAATAGGTTCTTCATAGATGCTTATTTCTTTTCTTCCTTCCTCTTCCTTTACTCTTTCTTGGTGATTTCATCAACTCACATGCTGTCCTCTCAATGCTGATGAATTCCAAATGCATGTACCCAGCCTAGTCTCCCTCCTGAGCTCCATATCTCATCACCAACTGCCTATTAGGCATTTCCCACTGCATGTTCTCCAGGCATCTCAAACTCTACATGTCCCAAACAGAAGTCATTATTCTCTCCCCACGTCCCACCCAACTTGTTCATCTTCCAGACTTCCCTATTTTGTCCAGGGTACAGTCATCCTTCCAGTCACCCCCTTTCACAACCTTGGTTTCATCCTCAGTTCCTCACTGACTCTCAGTCAGCCTGTATGTCTAGTCAGTGGCCGTGTCTTGTGGTCTCTACCTCCATATGTAAATATAGATATCTTTTCTCCACTCATACAACCATCACCCTAGGTCAGGCCCTTAGCTCTTCTTCCCTGGATTCTCTCAGTAGCCTCCTAATTGGTCTCCCTGTCTCCAGCTCCAATTCATCTTCCACATAACTTCTCAATTCATTATGGCATGCTGATTTCAGGCAGGCCTTGCTTTCACAGACAAACATTCATTCCTATGTTTTAAGTGGTGGTCCAGAAATCTCGACTCCCTTCCTGACTCCTCTTGGAAGCTGTATCAGTTATAGTAGCAGTAGTAGTAGCAGCAGCAGCAGCAGTAGGAGAAGTAGTAGTAGCAGCAGCAGCAGGAAGAATAGTAGTAGTAGTAGCAGTAGTAGTAATAGTAGCAGCAGTAGTAGTAGCAGCAGCAATAGTAGCAGTAGTAGTAGTAGTAGCAGTAGTAACGGCAACTAGCATTTATATAGCAACTTTAAAGATTATAAAGTGTTTTAAATACATTCACTCATTTGATCCTCCCATCAGACCTCCGAGAGACATACTACAGGCATCTTTATCATTTTCCCATCTCACAGATGAGAAAACTGGGGTTCAGAGAAAAATCTCTCCCCTACAGTCACACAGCTAATGTCAGAGGTAAGATCTGAACATGAGTAACATCTGACTCCAAGTCGGCATGATCACCAAGAGCCAGTCTTTCTAGAGGATGTTAAAGTTAAGTAGCTGAGACAGGCAGGAGCTCAGTGGGCAGGATGCACAGGCACCAAGCCTGGGAATTTTGCCTCTCATGAGAAGGCTCATGCTACCAGAAGCACTGATTTGAGGGAATTAGGGTTTGTCTGACACAGTCTTCCCCGTCGCAGCTTGACCTTTTCATCCCAGTTGTGGGCATGCTCAATCCCAACCTGGTATGTTTGACGAGGAGTGACTCTGAGGAAAAGAACCTCTCCCTGCCCTTCCCTTACAGTAATACTGTAAGACTGAGAATGGTCCCTTGTGCCAACACCAATGGTTATAAGGAGCAGTAGTGTCCTGGGATCATAGATTTAGAACCAAGGACACATAGCAAGTCAGTCGTAGAGCAAGGCCAGAAAGAACATTGAATTTGAAGACTTGGAACTTTAGAGACAGACAGGTAGATAGACAGACAGATAGATAGATAGATAGATAGATAGATAGATAGACAGGTAGATAGACAGACAGACAGATAGATAAATAGACAGACAGGCAGACAGGCAGATAGACAGGCAGATAGATGATAGATAGATAGACAGATAGATAGATAGATGATAGATAGATAGATAGATAGATAGATAGATAGATAGATAGATAGATAGGAGGGGAGGAGAAATGAAAGAGGAAGAGAGAGGAGAGAGGAGGGGGGAAATATAGAGGGGGAGGGAGCCTTTATTAAACATTTATGTATCAGGCACAGTACTAAACATTTGGATTGCAGAAACAAGAACACTCTCAAAGTGTTGACTCTCTCTCCACTCTCAAAGAGCTGACATTCCAATTGTTGTTGTTCAGTTGCTTTTAGTTGTGTCTGACTATTCATGACCCCTTTTAGGGTATTTTCTTGGAAAAGTTACTAGAATGGTTTGTCATTTCCCTCTCTAGCTTGTGTTTACAGATGAGGAGCTGTGGCAAACAGGGTTAAGTGACTTGCCCAGGGTCATGCAGCTAGTAAGTGTCTGAGGCCAGATTTGAACTCACGAAGATGAGTCTTCCTGACTCTAAGCCCAGTGTGCTATCCACTGAGTCACCTGGCCAATGAGGAAAAAAAACATAAAAGAGAGCTGGAATGAAGTGGAGAAAGGGAGAAGGGCACCCAAATGGAGGCCAGGATACCAGTACAGAGGTAGAGAAGATGGTTGTGATGATGGAAAAAGCCAGAGAGGAAGCTGGAAAAGGAGAATAAGCAGCATAACTGGGCCTCTTCTTGATATGGTGGCCCCAGGACTAATTGAACACTGAGAAGACCTCAGAGGGGAGTTTTCTCAGAGGGCCAGGAAGTCCCTGAAGGGGGGGAAGAAACAGTTGTAATAGTAGAATATGGTGGAGGGTGAAGCCAAGTAGAAAGTGACCTTAGAATTCATCTGATCCTACCCTCCCATTTTACAGGTAATATAACTGAGGTTCAGAGATATTAAATAAGATGCCCAAGGTCACACAGGCAGCAAGTGGCAAAGCAAGAGTTTAAACTCAAACCCTCTAAATCCAGATCCAGCACTTTTTTTTATTGTACTATGACCATCATCTAACGCTGTACACCAAAGTCAAGTCTAAATGGGTGCATGATCTAGGTATAAAGGCTGATACTGTAAATAATCTGGGGAAGCAAGGAATAGTTTACTTGTCAGACTTATGGAGTAGGAAAGACTTTATGACCAAAGAAGGGTTGGAGAGCATTATAAACTGCAAAATGGATAACCTAGATTACACCAAATTGAAAAGTTTCTGTACAAACAAAGCCAATGTAACCAAGATTAAGAGGGAAGTGGGAAATTGGGAAAGAATATTTGCAACCAGTGTCTCTGATAAAGGCCTCATTTCTAAAATATACAGGGAATTAAGTGAAATTTATAAGAATACAAGTCATTCCAAACTATTGTACAATGTGAAAGTATTTGCAGATCCTATACACGA
>JAQQSV010015427.1:0-12066 GCA_028646515.1 Pseudochirops corinnae | reverse complement strand
TGTATTTAATATTTCTGCCTTTCTACACTGAATATTGAGGTTTTTATGCCCTAGGACATGTTCAATTTTTGTGTGTGTGCCATGTACCACTGAAAGAGTTAATCTATTTTTTAAGGTGTTATTTTCTTCAGTTAGGTTGTTGACTCTCTTTTCATGATTTTCTTGCATCATTCTTATTCCTCTTCCCAATTTTGCCTCCACTTCTCTTATTTGGTTTTCAAAATTCTTCTTAAGCTGATCTATGGCTTTTAGGCAGTCTTCATGTTTCTTGGAAGCTTTTGATGTGGGAGTTCTGACTGTGTTGTCTTCCTCCTTTTCCATGCTTTGATCCTTCTTGTCCCCAAAGAAGAAATCTAGAGTTTGGTTGCTGTTCTTACTTTGCTTTCTTTGCCTGCTCATGTTGGCCAGTGAATGGTTTTTTGCTCTGTGGAACTCTGCTCCCAGAGGGGATAGCTCTGTCCCAAATTGCTGGGGATTTCCCAGCTGCCAGAGCTATTAGGGGTCTGTCATTTTTTTTTTGCAGCCCCCACCAGCTTTGGCTCACTGAAAAAGCACCCCAGGACCACCACCCAAGACCACAATCCAGATCCAGGCCACTCAACGCAAGAGCACTTGGTCTCTGAACGATCACTTGACCCCCCTGCAGTCTGCAGGCCAGGAGCTCTGAAGCAGCCACATGGCTGCAGTGCTGCTGCTTCTGTCACTTCCTTGCCCTGGAGACAGTTTGGCCAGACTGCTTTTCTCCCCCAAGTTTAGCTGAGTTCCACTGACCTTTCACTTAGTCCTTGTTTCTTATGGCTTGATAATTCTGGGTACTGCCACATCTGCTGCTGACCCACTGTCCTGAAGGCTCCAGCTGCAGCTTGTCCTGGCCACCCCCTGGGCCACACCATGGTTTCAGGCTGTGCTGGTTTCAGCTCCCAGAGCTGCAATGACCCCTTTCTGCCAAGCTGCCTTCAGTGAGAGGTGTATTTTTGTGAGTTTGGAGCCCTAAAATTTGTTTAGAGTCATATTTTATGGGTATTTGAGGTGGCTCTGTGGGAGCTACGGTGCCTTGCTACTCCTACACCACCATCTTGGCTCCCCCTTCTTAATTTTTTGGTGTCTTGCATGGATCCTTTGGCAATCTGGTGAAACCTATGGGGCCCTTATCAGAACAATGATTTTTAATTGCCTAAAATAAAATTTGGGAGATTACAAAGGAAAATGGTTGTATTGAAATATAGCTATTAAAAATAAATGAAAAACAAGCTTTTTGACCCCAGGTTCAGAACTCCTGATCTTTTGTATATCCTTTAATTTTCTAGAAGTAGAAACTGAAGTTCAGAGAAGTTCAGTGATCTCCTCCATACATTACATGTAGTGTAATACTTAGTGTTTAAATACTGACCCTATGCCAACACATTTAGGGGCCTTTACACTACACTGTGGTGCCTCATGAAGTGCTTCCTGAATTATGAAAAATTAAATTACGTTCACAATTGTTTCTGTGCTAAGAACATTTTGTTGTATTCTAACCCTTTGAAATTTACTAATCCCTATAGACCACAAATGGTAAATCTCAGTAAGTGAAAATATTCTGTTAACAAGAACAACCCTTTTCCCACCCCTTGAGTATAAATAGGATTTTGTGGCATGGCATCGGACTTTTTCATTTAAACCAAGGACCTTGGCTTGAGTTGAATAAAATTCCTGAGTAGCTTCAGTGGGAAGGGATCTTCCTGGAGCGGGATATACCCTAAACCAGTCCCATCTGCCTACCAGGTTGGTGTTCAATGGAAGTGACTGGTAAAATGTTGAGAAACCCCAGGAAGTCAAAGGATACCCCATCACCATTTCTGGGCTGTCCAATCTGTAACCTGCCAGGGATTAAGATGAAAGGCTGCATCCACAGTCCCTCACAGCTGAGAAGCCTTTCATAGAAACCATTCACCTTCTGATTTCCATGCAGCTGTAGCTAATGTCACTAACCCATCCTGAGGTGAATATGATTTTCTTTCTGATAGAATCTGATGAACATATAGGACTACAGCAAATGGACAAAGGCAACTTTGAACAGGTGTGATTAAAATAAAGAAAAAAACCACATACCCTTGGCTCACTCAGTTGGATTCATTCTTAAATAGAGTAATAATATTTTTCATCTTAGAGATTTCCATTCACTCTCTTTGCATTATCCTGTTTTATGGATAACAGGAATAAAATAAGGATAGACTTTCCTTATTATTATTAGAGGTGATAATTTGCAGTCTAAGTATGTTGCCATGGATACCTAAGGAACCCCCTTCCCCCCCAAAAAAAAGACTCAGGCCTGGGAGTTGGGGCTTAATCCTGAGGTGATTTTCAATAGCACCAGCTGTCCAGAGCCTGAAAGGCGTGGCAAATTATACCATTATTGGAGTGAAATGGTATGGCTAAGCTAATTATTTGTGGGCTTTAGACACAGGTGTTCATAAAAGACAGAACGTGACTCCTAATCAAGCCTGACTCCAGCAGAACAACAGCCCAGCGTGAGGCTATCAAAGAGTTGTTTGTAGTCTCCTCCATTTCAATAATAAAAGAGGCCACTGTGGGCCTTCTGTTCCTGGCACTGGAGATGTTGCTGTTAGTTTGCCATTACAGGTAATCACATTTGGGGCTTCCTGGGGGCTTCTTAGGCCGCTCATAGAGATTTGTTTTCAGTAATATTTTATTTGACAAGCCACACAACAATTTCAAGAATTGTACAAAACTCATGTGTAATTTCATCTTTCTGCTTAGCACTGTCTTGGGTGGATAATTTGGTACTGAGGAACCCAGGATGAGAACTTTCCCACAAAACATTGTGCTCAGGCTGCACCATATTTCATGTATTTTCATGTCATGCCATGTCACTTCAATAAGTGGAATCTCCATGGTACCTTAGCAAGTGCCTTGGAGAACCTGCTCTTCTCTTCCCTTTCAATCAATAATATTCAATTCACTGAGCGGGAGGAGTCTACTGCTGTTACTATGTGGGTAGCAATTGAGCTTTTACATTGAGACTATGATGAATGGTTCAGCTTAATAGAGCGGCCTGCAGTTGCCTAAACTTTGGATTCTTTTAATGTCCAGAGACCATTAAAGAAGTTTGAAGTCAGTAGCCACCAGTGTTATAAGAGAGATTTATGAACCCAATTACTAAGCTTCCAAATAATAATGACCTCATGGATTCATTACCCTGACACTGTTTGGTAATGAAGAGACCCGTCCATTGTAGTTTTCTATGCTCAGCCCAGCACATATAGATTTTATAATGTAAAAGGATTAGGACCATCACATGATAGAACTTGGAATACACAATGCCGTTATGTCTCTAGATTTCCAATCCCCCTTAGCCCTCCCTCCCCAATATTGGATCTCAATACCTCAAGTTCTTAGATAGTGAAAACTGATTTCTGCCCTAAGAGTTGTGGATAGTGAAGTACATCAGCTATCACACAAATCAACATTACACTCACCTATGCTAGGGAGGAAACAGAATAGACTATATCACTATCAAGGAGAAACAGAGATTTCTGCCTCTTAACTTGATCTGCTTGTGCCTTCATTTATTTCCTCCTCTGGGTCCCAACACTTTGCTTATCTTCTCTCTTGCTCATTTTACCTTTTCTTCTAGGCCCACTGTGGAGCAAGAGGCTGAATTTTGCCAAATATCACTTACTCCGATATGCTTACAAAATAATTCCTCCATTTTTTTGAAAGTGGAAAAAAACCCAAAAGTTGCTTCAATCTCTATTCAGATTTAAATTCTTTCTCTGGAAATGGATAGCATTTTTCATCCTAAGTCCTTCTGGGGTGTCGTGGATCACTGTATTGCTGAGCATAGCTGTCATTCACAGATGATCATCCTAAAATATTACTGTTACTTTGTACCCATTACATTTCACTTTACATCAACCCATGTAAGTCTTCCTAGGTTTTTATAAGAGCATCCTTGTAATGGCAAACAAAGTAATACTTTGCTCCTTGTTTTAGCTAATCAAGGACCTTTGAGTTGTGTCAAGTCTTTGTTGGAAACAGTGTACACTGTGTTACCCTTACTAGGCCTAAAGGAGTTTGGAGACATTCCCTGCCCTTAATAGACCTAATGTCATCACATGGAGCCCACGGTGGGAGGAGCTTTCTGAAAGAGCAGAACAGGAAGAGTGGAACAGGAAGGGACAGAGCAGATAAAAGCTCAAGCACTAGCTGGGACCAAGCAGAGCTAAGAGAGAGAATGTTTGTGATGTTGGCACTCTGTTGTTCTGTCTGTTGTTCTATGTTGGTGTTACTTTGTCAGACAGAATCATTCTGTCTGTTGATTTGTGATGATTTCTCAGACAGAAAGTGAATTGAGATGATAGTACTGGCAATGTGTGTAAATATTGTTGTAACCCTGTTGAGCTTTTTTCCCCTAGAAACAGAAACTGGGAAGAGCTTGGGGTGGAGCAGTCCCCATGAGCTGCAATATGGAACAGCAGTGGAGAGCTGCCCACCTATGAATCCAGGTAAGAGTTGGGAGCATGGATAAGGAGCTGTAAGGTTTGCAAGCCAATCTTAAGTCAAGATGAAAGAGAACTTTACTTGGGTACTCAGTAGTGACTGATGATATTGTAACTTACTGTGACCTAGGGGTGAATGGTCTTTGTACTTTCTACTACTCCTTAAAGATGATTAGCTTAAGGATGACATGCCTTAAGGATGATTGGTATGTTATGTTCTTGTGAATGGTGTGCTTTAGTTTCTTGAATATTCTGCTTTAGTTTATTGCTGAATAAATAGAGTTCACTATACTATGCAATTAGATCCTTAAAGTTATTCACAGCAGCAGTCCTCAAGAGAACTGCTTGTGATTGGCTTTACAATCCTGCTTATCATTTCTTATAGTACAATAGTATTCCATCACAATTATATACCACAACTTATTCAGCCATTCCCCACCTGATGTGTATCCCCTCAGTTTTCAATTCTTTACCCCCAGAAAAGAGTTGCTATAAATATTTTTTGTACATATAGGTCCTTTTCGGTTTTGTATCTCTTTTTGGATACAGACCTATAAGTGGTATTTCTATGTCAAAGGGGTGTAACACCCCATGCATACATACATTGTTTTATAACCTTTTGGGCATAGTTCCAAATTACTCTATAGAATGGTTTAATCAATTCACAACTCTGCCAACAGTACATTAATGTCTCATTTTCCCCATATCCCCTTGAACTTGTCATTTACCTATTCTGTCCCATTATCTAATCTAATAAGTATGAGGTAGTGCCTTGGAATTATTTTAACTTGCATTTCTCCAATTAATAGTGAGTTGGAATATTTTTTTAATATGGCTATAGATAGGTTTAATTACCTCATCTGAAAACTGATTTTATCTTTTGATCATTTATCAATTGGGAAATGGCTTTTAATTTTATAAATTTGACATAGTTTTTTTAAAGTTATTTTTAAGTTTTAAAATATTTTAAAGTGACTATTGCTAACTATATTTCACTTCATCCTATTTTCTCTACCCCTATTTATTCTACTCTCTCTCCTTTCACCCTATCTCCTCAAAAGTGTTTTGCTTCAGATTACCCCTTCCCCCATTTTGCCCTCCATTCTATCACCCTCCCCCCACTTCTCTTATCCTCTTCATTTTCTATTTTCCTATAGGATAAGATAGATTTATGTACTCTATTGCTTGTGTATCTTATTTCCCAGTTACGTGTAGAATATTCATTTTTAAAACTTTGAGTTCCACCCTTCCTCCCTCCCTACCCACCCTCATTTAGAAGGCAAGCAATTCAATAAAGGTTATATATATGTATATGTTGTTTTCTTTCACTCTATTCTTCTTTAAAAGTGTTTGCTTCTGATTAGCCCCTCCCCCAATCTGCTTTCTCTTCTACCACCCCCCCATCCCTTTCCCCCCTACTTTATTGTAGGGTAAGATAGATTTCCATATACAATTGAGGATGTATGTTATTCTCTCCTTAAGCCAGTTTTGATAAGAGTAAGGTTCCCTCCTTCCCTCTCACCTCCCCCTCTTCCCCTCTACTGTAAAAGCTTTTTCTTTCCTTTTATGTGAGATAATTTACCCCATCCCACCATTTTCTTACTCCTCCCAATACATTCCTCTCTCTCATCCCTTAATTTTATTTTTTTAGATATCATCCTTCCATATTCAATTTCTGTACACACACACACATGCACACACACACACACACACACACACACACACTCCCTCCAATTCCCCTAATAATGAGAAACGTCTCATGAATTACAAATATTATCTTTCCATGTATGAATGTAAACAGTTCAACTTCAATAATTTCCTTATGATTCCACTTTCCTTTTTACCTTTTCATGCTTCTCTTGAATCTTGTATTTGACAGTCAAATTTTCTATTCAGCTCTGTTTTTTTTTTTCTCAAGAGTGCATTAAATTCCTATATGTCATTGAATGTAAATTTTTCCCCCTCTTGGATTCAGTTTTGCTGGGTTGGTGATTCTTGGTTTTAATCCTAGCTCCTTTGACCTCTGGAATATCATATTCCAAGCCATCTGATCCCTTAATGTAGAAGCCACCAAATCTTGTGCTATCCTGATTACAGTTCCACAATACTTGAATTGTTTCTGGCTGCTGGCAATATTTTGTCTTGGACCTGGGAACTCTTGAATTTGGCTATAATATTCCTGGGAGTTTTCATTTTGGAATTTCTTTCAGGTAGTGATCAGTGGATTCTCTCAATTTCAGTTTTACCCTCTGCTTCTACAATATCAGGTCAGTTTTCTTTGATAATTTCTTGAAACGTGATGTCTATGCTCTTTTTTTGATCACGACTTTCAGATAGTCTAATAATTTTTAAATTATCTCTCCTGGATCTATTTTCCAGGTCAGTTGTTTCTTCCATGAGATATTTCACATTATCTTCTATTTTTTTCATTCTTTTTGTTCTGTTTTATAATTTCTTAATTTCTCATAGAGTCATTAGTTTCCATTTGCTCCATTCCAATTTTTAAGGAATTATCTTCTTCAATGAGCTTTTGGATCTTCTTTTCCATTTTGCTAATTCTGCTTTTTAAGGCATTCTTCTCCTCATTGGTGTTATGAACCTCTTTTGCCATTTGAGTTAGTCTATTTTTTAAGTTGTTATTTTCTTCAGTACTTTTTTGGATCTCCTTTACCAAGCTGTTGACTTGTTTTTTTTCATAATTTTCTTGCATCACTTTCATTTCTCTTCCCAATTTTTCCTCTACTTCTCTTACTTGATTTTGAAAATCCTTTTTGAGCTATTCCAGGGCCTAAGACCCATTCATATTTTTCTTGGAGGCTTTGGATGTACAAGCTTTGAAGGCAACAGTCTTCTTCTAAGAATCTGTTTTGATCTTCCTTGTTGCCAAAGTAAGATTCTATATTCTGAATTTTTTTTCTGTTGTTTGCTCATTTTCCAAGCCTATTTCTTGAGTGTTTAACTCTTTGTTAATGTAGGTCTCTGCTTCCAGTTAGGAGGGAACACTATCTCAAGCTTTAGGGGGCTTTTGTAGCTGTTTTCAAAAGTATTTCTAAGGACCTGTAAGTTTTCAATTCTTCCAAGGTGGTATGATCTAAGGAAAGGTGTTTACTCCTTTCCTGGAATGTGCTCTGCAAGCACTCTTTTCTGCCCTGAAAACATGAGGAAGGTCCTCTCTATGCTGCTGATACAAGCTCTGCTATGCCAGTGCTCTTCCTCACCCCAGGGCTACTGTGATCCAGATCCACATATGGATAAAGCAACAGAATCCTGCCTCAGTGCCAGCAAAGAGACCCCTATAGTCTCCTTCTGACCAGTTGTTCAATTCCCTTACCATCTCTGGGCTGAGAGCCATGGAAAGAGCCACTGCCACTCCTGCTGCCAACACTGCTGCAGGTGCCACTGCTAATTAAGTCACTCCCATTTCCTGCTCCTTGTTTGTTGGGGCTGTAGCTGAACAACACTCCTCTCTCTCTGATGTCTGACAGACCTTTCTTACTGACGTTCTTAGTTATTTTTATCATTTTGGGACTGAGAAGTCTGGAAACTGCCACAACTACCAGTGATTCAGTTCCGTGAGGCCTGCACTGGATTTTCTGGGGCCTGGTCCGTGCTGGCCTGTTTTGTGCTAGACTGTGCTCCTCTCTCAGACTGGTGCAACAGACCTTTCTGTTGACCTTCCAGGTTGTCTTGGGCTAGAGATTTGTTTCATTCTGTTTTTTTGTGGGTTTTCCTGTTCTAGATTTTGTTTAGAGTAATTTTTACAGATATTTACAGGGATTTGGGGGGGAGCTCTGGGGAGTTCCTGCTTTTACTCTGCCATCTTTGCTCTGCCCCCTCCATATTTCCTACAGATGAGGAAAAAGAGAAGGCCAGAGAAAGTTAAGTGCCTGCTTAAGGTCACTAAGGTAATAAGTAGAAAACCTGGGACTATTCCCTCTGGCTCTAGACCTCAGAGTTATCCCAGATTCCTCATCTCCTCTATATTCCCCTATTATCAAAGCCTGTCAATTTTCACCTTTGTAACACCTCTGAAATAGTTCTCCCTTTTTCTCCTACCAGAACACTAGTGTAGACTCTCATCATATTATTGCAACAATTGGTGGGACTACCTGCCTCAAGAGTCTCCCCACTCCAATCCATCCTTCAGACACTAAAGTTGTTTTCCTAAAGCACAAGTGTGATCAAGTTACACATGCTCTGTCTGTCTGTCTGTCTGCCTGTCTCTCTCTCTCTCTCTCTCTCTCTCTCTCAGACACACACACACACACACACACCACCTCTACTTCCACTCAATAAACTCCAGCCATTCCCTATCTCCTCCAGAATCAAATACAAAATCCTCTATTTGGCATTCAAAGCCCTTCATAACCCAGCCCCTTCCTACCTTACCAATCTTCTTACACCTTACTGCTCAACACATATTCTTCAAGCCAGTGACAGTGATCTCCTGGGTATTGCTCAAACAAAACACTCCGTCTCTCCACTCCAGACATTTTCTCTGACTGTCTCCCTTATCTGGAATGCTCTCCCTCCTCAGCTCTGCTTATTGACTTTCTTAGCTTCCTTTATGTCCCAGTTAAAACTCCATACTTTATTGGAAGTCTTCTCCAGCCACTCTTCATTCTAGTGCCTTCCTTCTCTTAATTGTTTTTAATTTATCCCATATGTAGCTTGCATTGTATTTTTCTTTTTGCATGTTGTCTCCACCATTAGATTTTAAGCTCTATGAGACAGGGACTGTCTTTTTGATTCTTTATGCATCCCTAGTGCTTAACATAGTGCCTGGTACATAGTAGGCACTTAATAAATGTTTATGTATTGATTGACTTGAACTCATATCTTCTCATGGCAAATTCTATGTTCTTCTGTACATTATTTCCTTTTGATATTTTCCTAGAAACTATAAGGATGTAAATAAGGGTTAAAAAAAAACCCACATACCATATGGTTATACTTATAAGATAGAGGAACTATTAAAAAACTAATAGTAATTGTTAACCCTGCTTTTTAAATTTAAATATAGTCCAGACCTTCTCAAATATGGTCTCCTGAAAGTTATACTCATGTTCAAGGTATGCTTCAAGTAGATATCTTCTATTATAAAGCATAGATTGCAACCCTTCATCTTATGATTCTTTTGACAAGACCAAAGGGAATACATTAACTCAAATGAGAGACATTTAATCAATTAGAGTAGTAAAGTGAATGACAAATAAAATTTCCCATGTACCTACAAAAACACATTTTCTAATAGATTCCCACATCTACAGGCTGGGAAGAGAAAAGCTAAGGCCAAACAACTCTTTCTCGGGGTGGGTACTAGCTAGAATACCTTTCTGCTTCATAAGCCATTGTTTGCTGCTTCCTCAAGGAGCTGCCGATGTTATTTGTTTAACCGTAATCTCTGTAAGCACTGTTAGCTACTACTTCTTCACTGACCCTCTACTTTCATCTGCTCTTTCCTGAAATGGGGTTACAGTGAGGCATTTTTCCACGGAGGGGGTGTTAGTTGAAGTTTTTCTTTGAGGTAGTCCACAGACTCATGGTTAATGCAGATCTTTTGTGAGGCAGGTCCACAGCGGCACCTAGCCAGCACAGAGTACTTTATACCAAATCTGTTTGTAGAACTACCTTGTTCTTCCCTCTGTGATCTTTCCCCAAGCCAACTTGATGTTTGAGTTGAAGATGAGTAAAGTCCTGTAAATTCTCTTCATGTCCCTGGCAGCTGTCTAAAATAGTGATGTATACTTTCCTGAAGATTCACTTAGTAAGGCTGGAGAGTTCCAGGTTCAGCTGGAAATCTTTGTCCTGAGCTACTATTGAGAAAATGATACTCTCCCAACTGAAATACATGAGAATTAGACTTGTTCTGTCCAGCTGAATAACAAGAGAAAATGCAAGAACTGCCTAGAGTCTTTAGAATATGACACTTAATTTAACCATTTCATCCAGTAAGCATTTACTAAGTCACTGTTATGTACAAGATACTGTGCTTGAAAATTGAGATATGAAGACCAAAAAATAAAAAAAATGAACAACATGGTCAATTACTTCTGGCTATTACTAAATCCTAGACTCTTTTCTCTAATCTCTTCTGTATTTTCTTTTGACCTGTTTACTTAAAATTTGTTTATGAACTTTCTTAGTTTTGATTACTTTAAACCACATATGCCTTCTCATAGGTTGTCTTCCCAAGTTCCAGGAATGGCATTAACAACCAGATTTCACCTGGGCTGGCCATATCAGAACTAGGTAATCAGTCACTTCCACTGTCCACAACTAGTTGTTAAGATGCCAGTCATTGAATAATTCTCCACATCATACTCACTGGTTCCCCCTACTCTAAGCAGCATGAGAATGTCAGTATCCCCATCAGTCCTTGCTCCACACAGAACACCTATCTAAAACTGCCTTCTCTCTTGCCAGCTGAGGTTGGTTAAGTAGACAATTAATGAGTTCTTAAAAGCTCAAATAAGATTAGTTTATATCTTGGAGCTTCAGAAGGCCTCATTTCCCCTCTCTGCTTCATGCAGAAAATTTAGAGGACCATAGGTTTCAGAGTTGGAAGGGACTTAGACATTATTTTGTTTAATCATGTCTTCTTATAGATGAGAAAATAGAGAGATTAAGTGCCGTGTTGTTCAAGGTGAGTGAAGTAGTAATTAGTAGAGCTAGAGTGCAAATATAGGTTGTCTGGTTACAGGTCCCATGTTATTTTCCCTTCACAACTTTTTAGTTCATTCTTCTCCAGGTTATGCTCTGGACTTCCTCATCCCAGCCCTGGAATTCAAGTATTGGAAGTATCCTCCAGTCCTGGGGTATATTCCTCTCATTGGATGGCTCCTCCCAGAACCTCCTTTTAAGAAGGGCGCCCAGAGAAGCCATGTCTCAGTTCTCTTGGGGTTGCTCTCAGCATTATCTTACCCACCCCACCCCCTTTTCTTTTTAAATGTTGTCTTTTCTCATTAGAATATAATCTCCTTGTGGGTAGAGACTATTTTTCTTTATACTTTTATTTGTATTTCCAGCCCTTAGCACATTGTAGGTGGTTAATAAATGCTAGTTGACTGACTGCCTCACAATTATCCTTTCCTCAACTTCCCTTTCTACTTATTATTCTATGTATTTCTTCTTATTATTCACTTAATAATGAAATCAGATTACTCTATTTATTTTTATTATTCCCCCATTCCATTTTTTTTTGGTCTTTTTAGAAGAGAGGAGGCAGGGCAATTGGGGTAAAGTGACTTGCCCAAGGTCACAGCCAGTAAGTGTTAAGTGTCTGAGGTTGAATTTGAACTCTGGTCCTTCTGACTCCAGGGCCAGTGCTCTATTCACTGCACCATCTATTCAGCTGCCCCTGCCACATCCCACTTTTCAATAGGTAAAATAATTTAATATTCCATGGACTAGGTTATCTGCATATGGATGTACTTAATATTTATTGTCTACCCTTTGGGCCACAGTGCCTCTGTAGCTTGGAGACTGAAGCTGGAGCTCTCCATACAATTCAAAGATATTTGGTCTTTGCTGTCAACCAGGAACATAAACCTGTTCGTTTGAG
>JAQQSV010015426.1:0-12066 GCA_028646515.1 Pseudochirops corinnae | reverse complement strand
GGGGGAAAGAGGGGGAGAAAATATGTAACTCAAAATCTTGTGGAAATGAATGATGCAAACTATAATAAAATTTAAAAAAAAACATGAGGTTTTTGAGCTAGATGATATCTTAGGTACCTTTCTACTCTACAACTCTGTCGTTCATGTTTTATTCATTTCATGCTCAAGTATTAATTGGGGGAGGGGGGGACAAATATGTGAAAAAACCAAACCCTACAGTTTTGATTGTTCTCCATTTTTAACTTAACTCCAATGACTCTTCTGAGCTCTATAGCTGAATCCCCACAGGATTTCTCCACCTAGATATCTCATTGGCACTTCAGAGTCAATAGGTACAAAAGAGAGTTTAATATTCTGCCCCAACTTAACCTCTTCCTCCTGCTGACTTGACAGTTTCTTTGGTGATGCAGTCATCCTCCCAGTTTCCTGTTCTAAACTTGAATGTGATTCTTGATTCCTCTTTCTCCTTCATTTCTCTTATTCAGCCAGTTACCAAATCCTGAAAGATATTCTACAGCAGCCCTCACTCATCTGAACAGTTACACAATTAAATAAAAGGGGCGAGAAGGCAAGATCCTTCTATGATGATTATTCATTGACACAAAATTGTAACTGAGAAGGGAAGAGAAGAGAAGGAAAGTCAGAAAGAAGCCCAGGTAACTAGGACAGCTTAGAAAGTGGTTGAACTTATTTCATCCTTGAAAGGGGAATCAGGCTGTCCATAACAGATCTGCAGTTTCATGGGCTCTCTTGTTTTTCTGTTTTATTCTGTATATGAAAATGTTTATTTTGTTTTATTTTATTTTATCTGGTGTTAAGGTCAGAATAAAACACTCCCCCCCAAAAAGCACTTGATTTTCTAGAAGAAAACTTTCTTCTAGGGCTCTCCTCCAAAGGTGTCTCCCATGTATGTCCTGGAAGGATGTAAAGACCAAGGTAACTTTGTTTGATGGATCCCCTGATTAGTGACACTAAGCAAGGCACAGTCTGTCTCCTCGGGCTTGTCTGCTTCAGAGCCGTTATTCTAACTGGGGGCTGACTTAAGCAAAGCTTGGGTTTAGCTGAAGCTTTAACAAGGGCTTGCTTACATGGCTCAGCAGGCCAGGGATTTGACTCTTCTGTGCTTCTCAAAAAGGGCCAGCAAGTGAAGATTAACCTCAGCACATGGCTGAAGTCACGGGATCACAATCCATCCTCCTAATGACTTGTGGATAGTCTTCCGTGTCAGCTTCCTTTCTTTGTGTGATTCAGTAGAGAAATACCCAGATACAGCAAGAACTTTGGAGCTGAGAATAGTATTGTGTTACAGACATGATTCAATCAGTAGTCACATGATATAAATAGCTCAGAGGTCAGTGGCTGATTAGACACAAGAAAGAACCTTCAGTTTTGATTAACTAAAATATGAATCAGGTAAACACTGGGTAAACTGCCTCATTTTGTAGGTGGAACAACTAACATTCAGAAATGTGAAGGATCTACAGCCTAACAGATGTGAGCAGGACACACCAACAACCAAACAGCACCAGAGTCATGGGTGCAAATCCTGACTGTACCAGATGACAAATCTATCTGGGTCTCAGTTTCTTCTGCAAAACAAGGTGGGTGGATTTTAGATGATTCCCTCCCAGCTTAAAATCATAACATTTAGAGCTGAAATGGACCTCAGAGGCCCAGTCCAACCCAATTTTTCTGCAAGTCATTAAAATTGTTGGGACAGTTGTACCTGTATGTAATGAAAAAGGAGGGCCAAAGAGATCGTCTATCAGCAGCAAACTGAGAGTTCATGGTCAAGGACAGACAAATAACCCAGTTTTGTACAGTGCTTCCAACAAAGGAACTGTCCAGTATATGTTAAATGCAATGAATGATTTCTAACATGTTTGTCCTGTAACGGTCCTGAACCAACATTCTGAAAAACTAACTTGATGTAACATTGAATTTCTAATTAACCTACCTACATACACAGCAGAAGAGATGAGTGCACTCACACACACACACACACACACACACACCCATCCTCTCAGGATTAAAAGAGAAGTTATTTATTAAGTTTCAGTTTTCCAAGTCACAAAAACAAGCTCATAAAGGCTGGGAGAGGCTATGGAAATATGATCATTCATCTCCTTGGCAATGATTGACCTTTCAAGAAAATTCCCATGTTTGCTATTGACAACTTAATCTGAATCAAGTCCACATCTCTACAGAAACTGGGCTATGGGAGGAAAAGAAAATAAAAAATGAGAAGAACAAAAAGCCCAGTTCCCTTTATGCTAAGATGGAGGGTTGACTGTTAGTTCCATTTCCTCCCTGAACTTCTCTTGTTCATCTGCAAAAGCACTGTAGTCAGAGAATGGTGTGGTGTGCAGTTCTGATAGGATCATAAATCTAAAACTATAAGAGATCTTAACTCCTTCACTTTACAGATAAGGTAACTGAGTCTAGGAGAAGTTAAGAGGCTCCACACTGACATGCTACTTTTTTTTCTTAAGAAAATTGGGGTTAAGTGACTTGTCCAGGGTCATACAGCTAGTAAATGTCTGATGCTAGATTTGAACTCATGTCCTCTTGACTCCAGGGCCAGTGCTCTATCCACTGCATCATGTAGCTGCCCCAATATGGTTACTATTAAAAGGAGCCCTAATACCACTACTTTCTTAGTTCAGTTTTGATGTTAGGATGAAATGAGGCACACATCCTCAGACAGTTAACAAAAGGAGGTGTAGTCTGTCCTAAAACTGCAAAGATAGACAAAGAGGATGCAAAGGCTTTTAGCTTCTCTTTGATGTGACAACCATTCTCATCTCCAGGTAGAAATACTTCTCTGATTAGCAGGCTGAAGGATGGTGAAGGATTTGGTAAGCCTTGTGGTCTTCAGAGATTCACCAAATTGTAGGGACCTCAACTCCACTTGGGGAGGACTTTTTATGTCCTTGGGTAGCCAGGAAGCTATGCCAGGGAAGGAGGAACCAATCAGATCATGGGACTTCTTTGTGCCTTTTAGGGAAAATTATTCCCTACAGGAATACAAATGGGAAAACTAATCCCTTTTGTCGGAAATGGGAACCTTGGTTGGTCCTACCACAGTGACTAAGTAGCAAAGGTAGGATTTGAATTTCGGTCTTACTGCCTCCAAGTCAGACCTTTTCCACCACATCATACTGTTGTTTAGTCATTTCCATCATGTCTGACTTTTTGTGACTCCCATCTTGGCAAAGACACTGGCATAGTTTGCCATTTCCTTTTCCAACTCATTTTATAGATGAGGAACTGAGGTAAACAGGATTAAGTGACTTGCCCAGGGTCACACAGCTAGTGAGTATCTGAGACCATATCTGAACTCATGAAGATTGGTCTTCCTGCTTCCAAAACAAGTGTTCTATCCACTGTACAACCTAGTTACACTGTGCACATTAATTAAAGTATCAGGAGGTCCGGATTTGTGCCTCTGATACGTGCTAATTGTATGAATTGTGTTCAAGTCACTTAATATCTTTGAGACTCAGTTTCATCATCCGTAAAAGTGTGAAATAATTCCTGAAGTACTCATAACGGGGCTCTTATAAGGCTCAAATGAAATAGTGCCTATAAAAACATTTTGTAAACTTTCAGGTGCCATTGTATAGGGTGTCCCAAAAATCTTAGTGCATCTTTAAATTATTGAAGCTTAAATGTCAGTTATTAGCATAACTAAATTTTAATGATGTTTGTAATTTTAAATGGTTTCTTATTATTGGATTTAAAATTATTTCTTCTTGCCAACTCATTTTTAGTGTCTGGGTTTCAGTTTCTCTTTCAGCTACCCAAGGACAGAAATCAGGCCTGATACAGTTATACACAACAATAATAAAAATTGCATTGGTTAGATAGTCCTTCAGAACTCTCACCCACCATTCCTCATATCTACATTATACATTACTGCCTCATTATACATTACTAGACTTCCTGCACTCTTTGGTCTAGCAAAATGACATTGCTGTTTTTGTACATACCATTCCATCTCCTATCTCCAAGTCTTTGGATTGACAAACCCCAGTTCCCAGAATGCTCTTCCTCTGCATGCCCATTTCTTAGAATCCTTTATTTCCTCTAAGACTCAGCTCAAGCATCACCATCTACATGAGGCTTTCCCTGCTTACCGTCCCCCAACTTCTAGTTCTCCCCATACCATCTTATATTTATTATATATATAATGTATATGATCAGACTTTGCTTAGTGAAGGATGGTTGGGAGTGGGGAGACACCTGACACAAGGAGACCAACAAGCAGGTTATACCAATGGTCCCCCTGCCTCAGAGGGGTAGCAGTGTCCCAGGAGCAAAGGTTCGCTATATCCCCAATTAATAGCAGGAGGCCCAGGCATCTCAAGTGAATAAAACAATTGTGCCCAGGGAGAGCTACTATCTCCTCTCAGAGGTCAATCTCCACCCAACTGACTGGATCTGAAGGAGTTTGCTATTGTTATATATAAGCCCGTCATTCATAACTGATTTTTTCAAACCAATTACAAGATATTTCCTGGGTAGCAGTATCTGTTTTCATCCAATGACTTGAAAACTCCTTTCAAATTGATTTATTCAAACCTAATTTGCTTTCTTTCTTTAATTTCTTGCTGCAGTGGTCATTGGGACTGGGACTTCTATGATAAATTTGGGTGGTTATTGCAAGGGTCCCTCTTTGGTCTCCTTGCCCCAAGTCTCTCCCCATTTTAGTCCATCTCCACACTGCTACCAAAATTACTTTCCTTAAAGACAGATCTGATCATGTCACTCCCCTACTCAACTAACTCCTGTGGTTCCCTATTGCCTCCAAGATCAAATAGAAACCCCTCCATTTAGTTTTGAACACCCTTTCAAACCTGACCCCAGCTTACCTTTTTAGACTCATCCACTTCATTCTGTGATAGACATGGCTGTGCTGGAATTTTTTAAAATTTTTTTAATTTTTTGCTTTTGGAGGGGAGAAGGCAGGGCAATTGGGATTAAGTGACTTGCCCAAGGTCACATGGCTAGTAAGTGTGTCAAGCATCTGAAGCTGGATTTGAACTTAGGTCCTCCTGACTCCAAGGCTGGTGCTCTATTCACTGTACCACCTAGCCACCCCTGGAAAATGTTTAACAACTTTTAGGGGGAGGGGGGAAATAGAGTTGGATGAACTTTTAAGTATAATATTTTCCTTAGCCTGGGCAATCAACAAAACAATCAAACCTTGGTTTGACTCCCAAGGTATATATACTCTAGGTGGGGCAGCAGATAGAGTTCTAGGTCTGGAGTCAGGAAGACTTGAGTTCAAATGTGACCTCAGATACTTACAAGCTATGTGACCCTGGGCAAGTCACTTAACCCTGTTTGCCTCGGTTTCCTCCTCTGTAAAATGAACTGGAGAAGGAAATGGCAAACCACTCGAGCATCTCTGCCTAGGAAAACCCGAATGGGGTCACAAAGAGTGAGACATGACTGAAAAATGACAAAGCAATCACACATACTTACATGGAACATTGAACAATTCAGATTCATTCGAGCTGGCTCCAGCATATTCCTCAATGTCTGAAAGGGCCTCTCTTCTTCACACGAGACTGCCCATCTTTTATCTCTGCCCTCGCATTTGTCCCCTAAGCCTAGAATGTACTTCCTTTTAGTCTTGTGCTAAGAATTAGATGAGATAATGTTTGTAAAGCATTGTGGAAGTGCCCCAGAGATTAAGGTGTCTGGGCTCACTACAGACTCCTGACTGGCTCCTTTCAGCAAACAGGCTTCCTCTGTGTCCAGTGCATCTGCCTGGTAAGGTAACACATAGAAAACAGACGTATTAATCTTACGGATACTTCCATAGCACTTAGCACAATGCCTGGTACACAGAAGGTACTTAATAAATGCTAGCTCCCTCCCTCCTCTCTGCTTCACTGAATCTTTCTCTTCCTTCAAGATGCAGCTAAAGCACTACCTTCTGTATGAAGTCTTTCCTAGTCCCCTCTGCCCCTAGCACTTCTCATCTTCCCTCGTATTTATTCCCTCTATATTTATTCTATGTGTACTTACATGTTCATTTGTTTCCTGCATTGTTGGAAAGTAAGCTCTTTGCTCACAGGAGTTACTTCACTTGTGGTACTTGTGTCCCTAGTGCCTAATAAGTGCTTTTTGAGTAATTGAGATCACATATTCAGGGAATTACATGACTTGGCATGTAATAGAACTCAGATCTCCCGATTGATTCCTCATTGGAAATTCTTTACTTTCCAGCTGCCCTCTTTTGGACATTTTGGCTTCTTCTCACTAACCCTTAGGAGCATTCTTGCTAAAAGTTTCAAAATACAAAGCTAGATGCTTTGTTTATAAAACAATGTAGTCACTGACTTGGAGACAGAGTGAGACTATGAAAAGAGCCTGGAATTTAGAGTCAAGAGTCGTGGGGTTAGCTGATTATGGAGGTAGATAACAAATACATTTTGTAGGTATCAGCAGGATATCTTAGCGGTTTGGGAATACATAACATAAAGAGAAAGCATTAGAGAAAAGTTGGGACTGCTCTCTAAAGAGGAAGAAATAAAAGTGAGCACCACATTTGGAAACTTTATGTAGCATTCCACATCCATAGTCCCCCACCTTCCCTATGAAAGGAGGGAGGTGTGTTTTCTCTGCTATACTAGAAGGCCAAGTGTGGCTGGTATAATTATATGTAGTTTCATTTTATGATATACATTATCTACTTCCTGACATTCTGTATCAGTTCATGTAAATATTCCTGTGTTTCTCCGGATTTTTCAGATTCTTGCAACAAAGCAAGGATATGTGCTACATTTCACCAATTGATGGATAGCAACTTTGTTTCCAGTTCTTTCCTATCACTCACCAAAAAGTGTTACTACAAATATTTGGGGAACTTTTTTTTCTGTCTTTCACACCCTTGAGGCATTTGCCTAGTAAAGGATCTCTGGGTCAAAAGCTATGGACATTTTTTGCAGTTTTAAAAAAGCATCATTCCAAATTGCTTTCCAGAATGGGGGACCAAAGACAACTCCACCAAAAGTGTATTAGCGTGCTTTTCTTCTAATCTCTCCATGCTGACTATTTATGTCAGTGCCAAACTTAGTGAAAGAGGAGTCTGTTCTCTGCTTTCATTTCCTTACCTGCCACTAGTTATTTGAATCCTTACAATGTAGCCTCTGTCCCCATAACTCTGCTGAAATTGCACTCTTAAAAGTCCCAGATGCCATCTAAACCCAGTGTGGTGACTAGACACTGCCCCAGTGACCTTTTTCAAGTCTTGATATTACCTGACCTTTATCATATGATTTGCTTCCAGAACAAAGTCATTGACAAACACTGCCTCTATTTCCTCACCACCCAGTCACTTTTCAACCTCTTCCAAACTGGTTTCCAGGCCACCAGTCACCCAGCCATCATCTGCTGAACACTGTTCTTTCAAGGGTTACCAATGACCTCACCCACTCAATTCAACAACCCTTTCCCTGACCACATCCTTCTTGTCCACCCTGTAGTATTTGGCACTGTTGACCTCCACCTTCTTGAGAATATTTTCCTTTCTTTGGGGTTTCATGACATTGTTATTTCCTGGCCCTTCTTCCCATCCCTCCTTAGTCCGCTCTAACATTCCTGCCCCATAAGGGTTGGTAGATTCCAAGCCTCTGTTTCCAGCTTTCTTTTTTCCTCCTTTTTACATTAGTTCCCTTTTTGATGGCATCTGCCCCCCTGGGTCAAATTAGACAGATAATTACCAAATCAATGTCATCAACCTCCCCCTCTAGTTTGTGAGCTCCTTGAGAATAGGGACAGTCTTTTGCCTCTTTTTGTATCTGTAACACTTAGCATAATGCCTGACATACAGAAGGTGCTTAATAATCAATATATCCAAAATGATACCCATTCTCTTCCCTCAAACCCAGACTCCCTCAGACTTTCCATTTCTGTGGAAGGCTGTCATCTCAGTCACCTGGATCAAAACTTGGGACTCAACTTTGATTCCATAACCAATCAATTGCCAAGGGTTATTGATTCTGTCTATCTGATATCTCTCTTATTCTTCCCCTTATCTCTCATCCATTTCCCCGCTTATCTTCACTCTTCAGCTACCACCCTTCATATAGTCCCTCAGCACCACCTGAGTGGACTATTATTATAGCTTCCTATTACGTCTCCCAGCTCCAGCCTTTCCCTTCTCTAACCCAGCCTCCACACAGCTGCCACAATAATGACTTTTATTTTTACTGCACTCAGCTGAGCTCTATATCTTGCCCTACCTTTCACCCACAGTAGAAGTGAGGTCCTTCAAAAGGTCCTTTTTGTCTCAATCTGGAATAATGGATAGCCAGGTACTACTAAACTGAGGCCCTGGGGGCTGGCAATTTGCTCCAAGGCCACTCCCCATCCTTTATCTGCCCTCCTGGTTTGTCTGGATTCATTGTTCCTAAAGTTTCCTGACCTCTGAGTATGGGAAATGAGTTCCCCAGTTCTGGCATTCCTTGGTTCCTATCTTCATTCTGGGCACTCTATGGAAAGCTCATTTGAACTGCTAATTATAGAAATAGTTTTAGGCTTGGAATCCAAGGGGTCTCCAGACCAAAGGAAAAAACAAAAAAGGTACCCAGAGAACATAAACATGAATCAGATAAGAAACAGATAGTATGATGCCCCACTGAAAGTAGAATGCTAAAGGATAACAACATCTAGTACTTGGACATCACTATCAGGAGGTACAGTGGCTAGAGCACTAGGCCCAGAGTCAGGAAGACTCATGTTCCTGAGTTCAAACCTGGCCTCAGACACTTACTAGCTGGGTGACCCTGGGCAAGTCACTTAACTCTGTTTACCTGAGATCCTCAGATATTACTGATTATTAAACACCTTCTGTAAAATGAGTTTGAGGAGAAAGAGCAAACTACTCTAGTATCTTTGCCAAGAAAACCCCAAACAAAGTCAAGAAAAATCAGGCACTAAATGACTAATTGATGTGACTAAATTAAAAAAGGATTAAACCACAACAAAGCTCCCCTTTCTCTGTCTTATCTCTGGTCCTTTATATCATCTCTTCCTAGGATCAAGTTAGAATTAAAACTGGTGATCTCCCAGCCTTATCTACTCTTAAGAGCTATCTTCTTAACAAAATATTCTTTGTTGGTTAATCTCTTCACTATCCATATTTAGGTCTAACTCAGTGAAATCACCCTGATTGAGTGATTCTGACAAAGACTTGAATAGGCCTTCCCCTTCTCAGTTCCCCTCCCACTCTCTCTCTACTTCTTTACAATCTTCTTTCCTTGCTTTTCCCTTTCCTTATCTCGCTGCTCCTAGCTCTCTTATCCTCCTCCATCCTTCTATCCCTCTCTTCCTCTTTCCAGATCTCCCTTCCCTTCCAGTGATTTCAACCATTTGAAATGATTTATCAGAATCCCTTTAGTATTTTATCTCACCAGCTTGGGGGGGGGGGGGGGCGGATAATGTTGCATTGGAAGTCCCCTTGAACTAAGGATTAGGAATCATTCTTTTTTTTTTTTTTGCTTTTTGGAAGGGGGAAGGTAGGGCAATTGGGGTTAAGTGACTTACCCAAGGTCGCACAGCTAGTTGTCTATTAATGTCTGAGGCTGGATTTGAATTCAGGTCCTCCTGACTCCAAGGCCCGTGCTCTATTCACTGCACCACCTAGCCTCTCAGTTCTGTTTCTAAATAGCTATGTGCCTCTAGGTAAATCATTTAACATCTCTGGACTCAGTTTTCTTATCTCTCTAATGCAGTTTCCAACCATGCCTGGGGTGGTTTTGCTGTGCTCTTGTATGGAAGAGATGATTCCTTTTTAGTTGAGAGAATTATTAGCATGAAGCCAAATGTCTTTCATAAGGGGAAAGGGGATTATTTCAGTTGGTTCCAGAAACTCTTTGAAGAGACATATGGAGAAAGGATCTCCTGAGAAGTATAGGAGAGAGACAGATATTTGAGCAGAGGTCTAGAACCCTCTGAGTTGCAAACATACAGGAAATGACACCATCAAGTTTCTGTCTCCAGTGCCTACAATGTTTTAGAACTTCTGAGGAGAGAGGCCCTCTCCTGCATGAGATCTTTCTCTCTCTCCTGGTTTGAGCTGAGATCATTTTTTGCTACCAAAGAGCTCCCATACCTCCAGTATTTCCTGGTATATTCTAACCTGTGGAACTCTCCAGAGTCTGTTTGCTCTTTTGCTTGGGTGATTGGGTCTACTTGCTGTTTCTGATGGTCCTTTGCTTAAGATGCCAAGTACAGACTAAGGGCTATCTTTCCCTTGAGCCATCAGAGAAGCAGCTTTCCTTTTGGACCCAGATTCATACCCCTAGACCAGAAACACGAAAAGGGTGGTAGATATAACTCTAGTGTGTCCAGCATGTACACAAACAGGTGTCTGCATACACGTGTGTGTGTGTATGCATGTGCATGTATTTCACCTCTGGTGAACATTTGTTTGGGCAGCTAGATGGTCCAGTGGACAAAGTACTGAACGTATAGTCAGAACAGACCAGAGTTCAAATGTGACCTCAGACACTTAATGTGTTACCCTGGGCAAGTCACTGAACTCCTATTTGCTTCGTTTCCTTATCTATAAAATACAGATAATAATGCCACCTATCTCCCAGAGTTGTTTAAGGATCAAATGAGATAACAATTGTAAAGCACTTAACACTGTGCCTGGCATGTAGAGCTATATAAATACTAGCTATTATTAATGTTAAACATTTACCAACACACTCCTGCTTATAGACCTGGGTATCCAGTAACTATCAATCAATCTCAAGTATTTAATTAAGTACCTACTGTGTTCCAGGCCTCAAGCTAGGTGCTAGGGATACTGTGCCGAAAAGGGAAACAGTCCCTGCCCTCATAGAGCTTACATTCAACAGGGGAAAATACCTGCAGGTATACAGGCATATAAAATTAAAACAACTTAACTGGGTAGGGGTCACTAGTAGCTGTGGGGATCAGGAAAGGCTTGAGGCAGAAGGTAATGCTTGAGCTAAGTCTTGAAATGAGTATTTGAGTTATTCTTTTTTAAAATTAATTTTTAGTTTTCAACATTCATTTCTACCAGATTTTGAGTTACAAATTTTCTCCCTATCTCTCCCCTACCCCCCACCCCAAGATAGCGAGCCTACTGAATACCCCTTCCACCAATCTGCTCTCTCCTATATCCTCCCACATACCTCCTCTAACTTTCTAGTAAAGACAAATTTCTATATCCCATTGCCTGTATATCTTATTTCCCAGTTGCATATATAAAACAATTTTTTTAAACATTTGTTTTTAAAACTTTGATTTCCAGATTCTTTCCCTTCTTTCCTCCTCACACACCCCACTGGGAAGAAAAGCAATTCAGTGTAGGTTGTACATGTGCAGTTATGCAAAACATTTCCAAAGTAGTTATATTGTAAAAGACTAACCACATTTCCCTCCATCCTAACCCACCTCCCACCCATTCCATTCTCTTCCTTGATCCTGTCACTTTTTAATCATATGGACTTCTAACTACCCTCTCCCGGAAACTGCCCTCCCCTCCACCTTGTCTCTTTTCAAAAGTGTTTGCCTCTGACTATCCCTTCCCCCAATCTGCCCTCCCTTCTATCCTCCATTCTCTTATCCCCTTCCCCACTACTCTCCTGTAGGGCAAGATACCCAAATGAGTGTGTAGGTTATTCCCTCCTTAAGCCAAATTCAAAGAGAGTAAAGTTGACCCTTTCCTTTTCACCTTCTTGCTCTTCCCCTCCATTGTAAGTAACAATTTTCTCCTCTCTTTTGTATGAGATAATTTACCCTATTGTATCTCTCCTTTTCTCCTTCTCTCATTATATTCCTCTCTCACCTCTTAATTTTATTTCTTAGATATCATCCCTTCCTATTCAACTGATCCTGTGCCCTCTGTCTATGTATACATGTACACACATACACACACTTACACATACATTTATATACACATACACCTTCCTATACATACATATATGTATGTATACATATACATACATACATATATACATATACATATACATATATACTCCCTTCAACTATACTCATACTGAGAAAATTCTCATG
>JAQQSV010015425.1:0-12066 GCA_028646515.1 Pseudochirops corinnae | reverse complement strand
ATTAAGCATAGCAGTCACTGTGTCACTACAGAAACAAATATAGGAGCAAGACTGTCTTTGCCTCCAAGGAGCTTATATTCTAATAGGAGAAATACTACTTAAAGAAGAATATTGGCCAGGAAAAGGTATTCTGGTCTTTTGGTCTGGGAAATCATAGGGATGGTGAGTGGGGTATTGGCATGCCATTTCCTGAAGCAATGGTGCTAGATTTGGTTACTATTCCAAGGGAGATGTGGAAAATGGGGTAGTAGTGGTGGTGGTAGTGCTAGAGGAGTTGCTGTCCTAATTCATGAGGATGCCTTAACTTCTTTAGGGCCTGGTTTTTGGAAGACTAATTTGTGGGTTGCTGTACCAGCAGAATGGATTGTAAGAAGATGGCTAGGGTAAAACATGGCTGGATGTAGTAGGTTCTCACCAGTCAGGACAGCATAGTTCCACAGCGGGAATTGCCTGTGAGAAGTTAAGTGAATCCTGTATTTACAACAGTCAGTATATATCAGAAGGAGGACTTGAATTTATGTCTTACTCTGAGGTCAGTTCTCCATGCATTATGACATACTGCCTTGCTCTGAACTTTGATTCTTCAGAGGTTGTAGTATTCTATTACTCATAACCATGAAACAACATATTAAAATAAAAAATAGACTTTTTTTTAGAGGGAAACTTGGGGTAATTAAAAGTATTGCATAGTTTTTTGAAATTCAATCCAGTTATCTTTCTTCTTCCTTTCTAACTCTTGGTCCAGATCATTGTCCATTTTCAATATCCAAGATAAATATACTTATGAACCAGTGCTTTGAGTTTTCCAACCAACTGCATATTTTAATACGTACTTTCCAGTTGCTTATTTTTTCCCTAGGTGGATAGTTCAGTCAAACCATTCTGAATGTTTATGGATCTCACTTAGGAGGTTCTGCAGTTTTCTGGGCCATGCTGCATTCAGTACAGTGTCCTCTGCAAAGAGGAGGACCTAGAGGATTTTACCATCCAAAGGGAATTCCTCTTCTATCTAGCCTCTTCATTTTAAATCCTCATAGCAGTAGTAAAAAACTTCAAGCATCTGCCTCCCTATTTTATGTGTTACTTGATATTAACAATTAAAGGATCATTGAACAAAGTTTTCTCTATTTTCACAACTGGCCATACAAGGAATTTTGTACTACACACAGACACACACACGCACAGAGATTATTGTTAGAAAGCCTTTATGGGAGTATTTTGCTTTACTTAATCAAATGCTTTAAAAAAGTAACCAACCAGTAATTAGCACCATGGGACTGTGTGTTCTCTATACCTTTCAGTTAACTGTGACTATAAAGATGAGGTCTTTTATAGATGCTATCAGTCTTATTATTTTGGGATGTTGTTGAAGGCCTGCCATGTCCAGAGTCTTCTTGCTCTCTTTTTGAAGGATTTATGATGTATCATTCTGAGTCTTCTGAGTAATCAGAAGAACTCTTGACCTCTTTCAGTTCTTGAACCTGAACTGTATTTTCAACATTATTTGTTATTCTGTATTTACCTTCTGATTGAAGTCATTGAGTATCAAAGCATCTGCTGACTTAATTTAGTATAGAAATATTGTTGAGCTCTTCATGGATTTTCTCTACCTTTTTAATCTTTTGCAACAGATGTTGGTACATAAACCATAGTTGTCATGATGAATATCTCAATGAATTTAGTCATCTCACATGACTGCTCCCATGAAATAATATTTCTTATTGCCTTTGGGTACAAAGGCAACAAGCATTTAAGGGCATATGGGCAAGACATGGGAATACAAATATAAACAGAAAAAAACCACACTTTCTTCCCTCAAGGAGCTTGCATTCTAATAAGGGAAGATAAGACATAAAAGGGGGGTGAAAATAAAGGGTGTGTGTGGAGGTAAGAAATGAAGATACCCATGGTGGGGGCATTGTTGAGAAAGTCCCAGAGAGTCAGAGGTAAAGTCTGGAGAGGAATAAAGCCATGGCTGACCTGGACTTCCTCCTTAAAATGGATATTTTGGGAGGAATCAGCCAAGCAGAGCAAAAGGCAGAAGGGTCAGAGGTAGCTTCCAATTTGTGAAGTCTGGGATAGAGTGAACTTCAAAGGTGAAAAGGCTTCTAGGATAGTAGAGAGAAAATCTGAGAGATTCAGGAATGCTTCCCAGAGAGGAATGAAACCAACTCTGTAGGTTTTTTTAATTTGCTTCCTAAGGAAACCTGTGAGCCATACTACATTTTAACTGCATCTTCCCTTTATTAACTGGTTTCACTGATTGCAAGAATGTCAACAATGACACAGTCATATACTCAAATGGCTCTGGGATCTTATTGATTCAAATGATCTATCTGATGATACAGATCACAATGTATCCATTCCTGCCTGTTCTTGGCAATGCTTGTTCCTGTCCTCTTACAATTTTGTCCCAAGGAATCCACCCACTATGCTGGAGGCCTCCCTTTACTTCTGTATTTGCAAGGATGCAAGTGGAGCGTGCTACCTGTCATGCCTTTCCATCTTTTCAGGTTATCATATACTTCCATGATAATTGAAGTACATTGGCAATATGCTGTAGCTTGCTCGCATCTGCTATGGGACTTCCCACTGGCCTCTATGTGATATCGATTTTGTTTTTTTTCAAAATATGTTGTCTTCTATGTCTCAGAGCCATAAAACATCAATAGAATGTTTGATATTAAAAAAGATGGACCTTTGTAGCCAGGAGAGGCTTGAGTAATTAAAGGAGTTTTACAGTTTCTTGAGGGCAATCCAATGCATTCTCTTTCTCTGTAATTCTGGATCCACACTGTTGTGCATTTGTGCTGCCCATTCCAGATACACCTATTGATAGCCAAGCTCTATAGGTTTTCCAATTACATGTCATAATCTGTTGTTGTTCAGTCATGTCCCACTCTTCATGACCCATGGACCATAGCACACCAAGCCCTTCTGTCCTCTACTATCTCTTGAAATCTCTAAAACTCTGTCCAACTTCATGTTCCTTGTTTCCATGATACCATCCATCCATCTTATCTTCCACCACCCTCATTTCCTTTACCTTCAATCTTTCCCATCATCAGACTCTTTTCCAGTGAGTTCTATCTTCTGATTATGTGGCCAAAGTATTTAAATTTCAGCTTCATTATTTGACCTTCTAGGCAATAGCCTGAATCAGTATCTTTAAGTATTGACTGATATGATCTCCTTGATGTCCAAGGGACTCCCAAAAGTCTTTTCCAGCACCATAATTCAAAGGTATCGATTCTGTGGCACTCAGCTTTGCTTATGGTTCAACTCATAAAAAAGCAACAACATAACTTTTACTATATGGACCTTTGTCAGCAAGGTGATGTCTCCGCTCTTTAGTATACTGTCCATATTTACCACAGCTTTCCTTCCAAGGAGCAAATGTCTTTTAATTTCATGGCCGCAGTTGCTATCTGTAGTGCTCTTTAAACCCAAGAATATAAAATCTGATTTGGCTTCTATTTCGATCTGTTTGCCAGGAAGTAATGGGAACAGTTGGCAAGATCTTAGTTTTTTTTTGCTCTTCAGTTTTGAGTCAGGTTTTGCACTCTCTTCTTTCACTCTCATCAAGAGGCTTCTTAATTCTTTTTCACTTGGCAACCTTAAATCTGATGTTTTATTCATCTAGCCTGGCATTTTGCATGATGTCATAGTCTAAGCAATAGGAATTCTTCATCCATTTGGTCTTCTATGGGTGGATGGTAAGGTTGAGCTCTTTTGAGGAGATACAAGTCTCTTCCCAGAGGCTCTGGAGTTTTTCTGGGATTGCTGCAGCTAGCACAATGTCATTCATACACAGGAGCATCTGAAGGGCCTCACACTCTATAGTGAATCCTCTTCAACCTGAAATCTGTGCTGGATCTCCTCTGATATAGTAGCTAACAACTTTGGAGTGCATGCATCTTACTGTTTTATGCCTTGTCTGATATTTATGATCAGAAAGTCATTGAATATAATTATTTCTATTGTTATAGCTTTAAAGCAATCTTGATTTTGATATATGGATGGGAGACACCTTGTTGGAAAGAAGCCTTTAAGATAACATTTTTGTTCTATCAAATCAAATGCTTATATGTTTATAAGACCATAGATTTAGGGGTGTAAGAAACTTTAGAGGTCATCTGGTCTAACATCTTTATTTTGTGGCTGAGGAAGTTGAAGCCTAGGGTTAAATGAACTGTCCAAGGTCACAGAGGTAGTAAATGACAGAGCCAAGATTAAAACCTATGTCCTTTGATTCTAAATCCTGTGTTGTTTCCATTATACCACACTTTTAAATTTCTTCCAATAATTTGTCATTTCATTGGTTATTGTACACATTTAGTGACCTAATAGTTAAGTTAGTGCTTATAGATGATTTACATCAGAGATAGCAAACATGTGGCCAGCATTAAGGCCATACTTCCTAGTACTACAGAAGCAGATTAAAACTCAATTCGGAAACATTTAATAAAATAAATTAAAATTACAATAGAATACAGATAATGTTAATATGTGGTTTACTCCTTGTTTGGGTTTTGATGGCTCAGAGTGAGTGTAAATGGCAATTGTTTCTGTTCCAGCCAGAAATCCTGATGGTTTTCCCCTCCCAGATTGATTTTTTTTTTTGAGTAGGCAAACTAGGCCACCTTTAGCCTTATTTCTTACCTAGTCTTAAATCACTGAATGGGTATTGCCTCAGACAAACTGAGACCTGGGAAAGAGCTTAATTTAAAGAGGCCAAGGTCTCCCACTGCATCTGGGACTATCTCCAGTTGTTCTGACCTGCGTCTTGCCACTGGTCTCTGATGACTCTGGAGGAGTGAGTGAGGTTGATGACTTTGCACTGCTCTGCCTCACTTAAGTCAAATTCACTTGTAAATCAAGCCATCACTTTCCTGAACTCATTGGTCCTCTTTGAGAACAAAGGATGAAGAAGAACAATGTGATTTACTAAGTTGGCATGTGACCTGCTGGGATCTTTATGTATGGTTTAGTGGCCTGTTTTTCTGTTTGAGTTTGATTTACATGGTCTATATGATTCTTAGTGCATTCTTTTCCTTTTTTGAAACCCTACCTTTGTTGTCACAGAAGCAGATGAGGGTCAGACAGGTTGGATGGACTTTGCATTTTTATGTGTAGCCAAAGAATTAATCCCTAGTGGCTTCATCTGCTCTTAGCCAAGTTGTTTCTTGGACAGCAAATGGATAGTGGTCCATTACTGGGCCCATGACCAAAGCTGTTGCAGTTGGTAGGATCTGCCAGAGTTCTTGTTCCACTAGCATAACCTTGACCTATGAGCTCCAAAACTTCTTTTGGGAGAAGCCCCAGCACAGTCTTCTCTCCATTTCCCATCAGCTACATTGCTTTTGGACCTCTTTTTCCCTTTCCCTTTTAACTTCTTTTTGTGTATTTTCTTCCCCCATTAGATTGCAAGCAGATTGAGATCAGGGCCCAGTGATGGGCCTCCATCTATTTGATGTCTAAGACCCAACCTGGTTAAGGACTGACCAAACCACTAGTGCTTAATTCCTTGACCACACACACACAAAATACGAAGTCCTTCAAATCTGTCTTATCTTTATCTGCTTCTGCAGTGATGGCAATAGAGTGCTTAGCATCATACCTGGCACGTAGTAGGTGCTTCATAAATGTTTACTGACTGACTAACGTTTGAGAATCCAGGTCACTTTCATGCCATGAGATGAGTCATTGTAGTAGGATTTTAGTGGTTGTAATAATGACCACCAAATCATAATGATTTCTGCTTATTGAAAACATTAAGATTTACAGTGTATTTTATATACATTACTTGAGCCTCACAACAACCCTTTAAGACAAGGAATGCAGGCATAATCACCCCCACTTTACAGATAAATTAACAGAGATTCAGAGAAAGGAAGTTCCTTGCCCAAAGTCACACAGCCAGGAAGTATCAGAGGCAGGTTGTGAGCCGTGGTCTACCTAGGCCTTCTGACTCCAAATCCAGGGCTCTCTGTTCTCTGCCATCTTTACAGCTGAAAGAGACCTAAGAAAGCAGCTAGTCTGGTCCTCTTATTTTATAGATGAGCAAAGTGCAGCCTGGAGAAATGAAGAGATTTGCCCAAGGTCACACAATGAATCACTGCCAGAGACAGCACTAGAATTTATCTGTAAGTCTTCACAGGTAGGAAAAACTTTCTGTGATCGTCAGCTGACCTTTCCCTACATCTGTATTTCAAATTACAGTGATACCTCTAACATTTGGACAATGTGACGTTCTTTGTCTCTTTGGTTTTTCTTCTTAGGTTGTGTGACTTTAACTAGATCTTAACTGTTCATCAGCTGGGAGCTTTTCGGTTCAATTTGTACTAATTATTTCCCAATATATCCTCATTTTTCTGATTGGAGAGAATATTTTTTGTCTTTTAAACCACATCCTATTGTTGTATGGAGAATGATCATAAAGGAAAATAAGTCATCTGGTACTAGTTTTTCATTGTGTAGATGAGGAAACAGTATGAGAGAGTGCTGTGGCCAACATCACACAGGTCCCCTTAAGGCGGTGGTTCTCAACCTTCCTAATGCTGTAACCCTTTAATACTCTGTATGTGGGTGGATCTGCAGTTAGGCAGACCCGCCTGGAGACAGATAGAGGAGCGGTGTCTTGGTTCCTAAGACCATATGTGTTTTCCAATGGTCTTAGGTGATCCCTGTGAAACGGTCATTCCAAACCCAAAGGGGTCGTGATCCACAGGTTGAGAACCGCACATTAGTCCATTTTGAATGTTTCTGCTTTTTTTAAAAATTTTTTTGTAGTTGGAGCTGTTCCTAGGTGATTTCTTGTGGCAATTTCTCAGGGCCCCTGCACTATTTGTGCCCAGACAGTGATCCATGGAGGCAGCTAGTGGGGAGAAAGTCCTTTTTGTGCTAGGAAAATCGCAAGAATCTGGCATGCATGTTTAGCCCATTATTTCTGCTACCATGTCTAAGATTAAAAAAAAAAGATCATAGAAGCATATTAGACTTGGAGGGTCTAGAAATCATTTATTCCACTTCTTTCTTTTTGCGGAGAAGGAAACCCGAGATCCAGAGAAGTTAGATAATGTTCCCAAATTCACATAAGCAGTAAGAAGCAAGGCCAGGGGTAGCTAGGTGGCTTGGTAGATAGAGCTCCAGATCTAAATCGGGAAGATCTGAGTTCAAATCCATTTACCTCAGTTTTCTCACCTGTAAAATGAGCTGGAGAAGGAAAAGGCAAACCACTCCAGTATCTTTGCCAAGAAAAAAAGGGTCACGGAGAATAGGACATGACTGAAAAATGACTAAGCAACAATAAAAGCAAGGCTGGGACTTAAATCCGGATCTGGTCAGTCCCTCTCTTCATTATGTGTCCCCTATTCAGGTTGTTGCCCTTGTGTGACTTTTTTTGTCTTTCAGATCTTCCCTTTATGGCCATTTTAACCTGATATTCCCTCTTTCAGATCTTCCCTTTATGGCCATTTTAACCTGATATTCCCTGAAAACAAAGAATAGAAGAGGAAAGAAGAAGGTTTTGTTCTGGGCCTGAAACCAGAGCCCCAGAGAAGGCTCTTCTTGTCACCAATTTCTTTCTTGACATCAGCTTTTCAGTCAAACTTCTGTGTTGTATTTGTTTTCATTTTCTGTGTCTTTCAGATCATGCCCTAGATTATTGACTTCAATTTTTCTTTCTTTTTTCTTTCTTCTTTCTTTCTTTCTTTCTTTCTTTCTTTCTTTCTTTCTTTCTTTCTTTCTTTCTTTCTTTTCTTTCTTTCTTTCTTTCTTTCTTTCTTTCTTTCTTTCTTTCTTTCTTTCCTTTCTTTCTTTCTTTCTTTCTTTCTTTCTTTCTTTCTTTCTTTCTTTCTTTCTTTCTTTCTTTCTATTTGTTGCTTTCTTAAAGAACTAGAGTGGACGGACCTTTGAATGCAAAATTTCAAAAAGATGCAGAGGGCTCTTCTTTGGGAATATGTGAAATGTGTGGTCTGAAAGGTTTTTCTTTTTTGTTTTTAAACTAAAATGGTACCATAAAATCCCACATGCATGCCTGGAATTTCATGGCCTCAGCATTTTGGCCTCAGTCTATTTCCCAAGCAATTTGGTCTCAAATAGTGAGGTGACTCACCCAGAGGGAAGCAACGTGATAATATGGAAAGAAAGCAGGATTGAGAATCAGGTGATGTGTGTTTGAATCCTAGTTCTGACACTTGCTACCTGTATCTCCTTGGACCAGTCACTGAACTTTTCTGGGCCCATGTTTCCTTATGAGAGGTTTGGATTAGATCAAAGTCATAACCAGGAGGATAAGAATGGGACGGGACTTTGCCCTAGGCAGGGCATTTGGGTAGCACCCCACTAATCCTATTTATTTAGTTTATGATGTCTCTGCTAACAGTTTATAAGTTCTTTGAGGGCAGGGATGATTTCATTTTTGCTTTTGTGTTTCCAGTGCCTAGCACAGTGCTTGACTAGTAAGTAGTTTAGTCTTTTTTTCAATTCTGTCCGACTCTTCGTGATCCCATTTTGTGTTTTCTTGGATAAAATATTGGAGTGGTTTGCCATTTCCTTCTCTAGATCATTTTACAGATGCGGAAACAGAGGCAAACAGGGTGACTTGTCCAGGGTCACACAGCTAGTAAGTATCTGAAGCCATATTTGAACTCCAGAAGAGAAATCTTCCTGACTCCAGGCTCAGTACTCTATCCTCTTCACCACCTAGCTTCTTACTGGCTATTTAGTAGGTGCTTAATAAATATTGATTCTTTTGGTCCTTGACCTCTCTATACTCTAAATAGCAAAGGCAGACTCCTTCTTTAGCAGTTTAGAAACCTCCCCTTCCCCTCCTCCCTTTGCACCTCATACATCTTCTGCAGCTACACCTCAGGTGAGACTCTTTTCCTCCTACCCCTCCACTCCTTCCTTAATGGACTCTGGTTCAGAAATTGCTAATTATGGTTCTGAATTAGATGGTTTATAAGGTATTCTTGGCTCTAAGTCCTGTGATCTATCCTTAGTTTTACAACTACTGAATGGTAAAGCCTGCACAAAGATTCCAGTGTCCTGTTTTCAGTGCAGTGGTCTTCTTTTGGGTACCTCTCCCATGATGCTTCTTCATCTTAAGGTTGGGAGGACAGAGAGCTAAACCAAGAATTGGATGCTTCTTTCCAGACCTCTGACTGATTGCTAAGAACTGAGCACTTTAAAAACACCATATAAAAGGAAAGAAACTCCTCCCTTCTCCTCCTACCCCCAGTGAGTTTACAATTGATTTAAGTGCCTCCTGTTTAAAATGGAGATCAATAAAAACAGAACAGGCCGTGTACACTCACAGCCAGGCAACTTGGTTGCACTTTATCTGGAAATATGCTTCCTGGGTATTTGACATTTGGGGCATCAATCAAAAGAGAGAAACCTGGGGCCATGTCTTCAAAACTGCACTTTTAATTTTTCTGACATTCTATGAGGTTGAGTTTATTCATCATTTGTCAAAAGGGAGACAGAAAGGAAGCAGTGAAATGTTTGGTCTTCAGAATGAATAGCAGAGAGGATAGGAAAAGTGACCTCAAAAACACCCCCCACCTCATACCCTCTTTTTTTGGAATGGGTCCCTGAGCCAGTAAGGGAATCTTTTTCATAAAGTTTGTTCCTTCCTTTCTTTCAGATGTGAGCAAAATGATTATGAGAATCTGCATTTCACAGAAATCACAGAATTTCAAGCTGGAAGGTACCTCAGGAAACATCTAGAGCTGGGTTGAACAGCTTTCTTAAGACAGAGAACTGCATTAGTATTCCAATTTTTCCACATCCTCTTCAGCATTTGTCATTTTCCTGTTTTGTCATCCTAGCCAATCTGACTGGTGAGATGTGGTACCTCAAAGTTGTTTTGATTTGCATTTTTCCAATCAATAATGATTTAGAGCATTTTTTAATATGCTTATAGATATCTTTAATTTCTACCTCTGAAAATTGCCTGTTCATATCCTTTCACCATTTGTAAATTGGGGAATGACTTGTATTCTTATAGATTTTACTTAATTCCCTGTATATATTTTAGAAATGAGGGCTTTATCAAAGACACTGGTTGTAGAAATTCTTTCCCAGTTTCCCACTTTCCTTTTAATCTTGGTTACATTGGCTTTGTTTGTGCAGAAACTTTTCAATTTAATGTAATCAAGATTATCCATTTTGCATTTTATAATGCTCTCTAGCTCTTCTTGGGTCATAAAATCTTTCCTACTCCATAAATCTGATATG
Organism: Pseudochirops corinnae; assembly: GCA_028646515.1. Classification (NCBI taxonomy): domain Eukaryota; kingdom Metazoa; phylum Chordata; class Mammalia; order Diprotodontia; family Pseudocheiridae; genus Pseudochirops; species Pseudochirops corinnae. The sequence goes on along the minus strand of JAQQSV010015425.1, from coordinate 1,821 downwards.
TAAACTATTCCTTGCTTCCCCAGATTACTTACGATATCTGCCTTTATACCTAGATTGTGCACCCATTTAGACTTGATTTTGGTGTACTGCATTAGATGATGGTCTATGCCCAGTTTCTGCTATACTATATTCCAGTTTTCCCAGCAGTTTTTGTCAAATAGTGAGTTCTTATCCCCAAAACTGGGTTCTTTGGGCTTATCAAATAGTATATTACTATAATTGTTGACTACTGAGTCTTTTGTACCCAATCTATTACATTGATCCACTACTCTATTCCTCAGCCAGTACCAAGTAGTTGTGAGGACTGCTGCTTTATAATAGAGATTAAAATCTGGTATGGCTAGGCCACCTTCCCTTAGCATTTCTTTTCATTAATTGCCTTGATATTCTGGATCTTTTGTTCTTCCAAACAAATTTTGTCACTATTTTTTCTAGCTCTATAAAGTAATTTTTTGGTAGAGTGATTGGTATGGAACTAAATATGTAATTTAATTTAGGTAAAATTGTCATTTTTATTATATTAGCTCGACCCAGCCACAAGCAATTGATGTTTTTCCAATTAGTTAGATCTGATTTTATTTGTGTGAAAAGTGTTTTGTAGTTGTGTTCATAAAGGTACTGGGTTTGTTTTGGCAGGTAGATTCCCAAATATTTTATAATGTCTACAGTAACTTTAAATGGGGTTTCTCTTACTATCTCTTGCTGTTGGACTTCATTGGAAATATATAGGAATGTTGAGGATTTATGTGGGTTTATTTTATATCCTGCAGCTTTGCTAAATTTATTTATTGTCTCAAGAGGTTTTTTACTTGATTCTCTAGGATTCTTCAAGTATGTCATCATATCATCTGCAAAGAGTGATAGGTTAGTCTCTTCTTTGGCTAATTTGATTCCTTTGATTTCTTTTTCTTCTCTTATTGCTACTGCTAATATTTCTAGTACCAGATTGAATAAGGGGGTGATAGTGGACATCCTTGTTTCACCCCTGATCTTATTGGAAATGCTTCTAGTTTATCCCCTTACATATAATACTTGCTGATGGCTTTAAATAGATTCTACCTATTATTCCAAGGAAAACTCCATTTATTCCTATAATTTCTAATGTTTTTAATAGGAATGGATGTTGCATTTTGTCAAAAGCTTTTTCTGCATTTATTGAAATAATCATTTGGTTTCTGCTAGTTCTGTTGTTGATGTGACTGATTATACTGATAGTTTTCCTGATGTTGAACTACCCTTGCATTCCTGGAATAAATCCCGCCTGATCAAAGTGTATTATTCTAGTGATGATTTGCTGTAGTCTTTTTGCTAATATTTTATTTAGAATCTTTGCATCTATATTCATAAGAGAAATTGGTCTAATGCATTGTTGCTAGAGCTGTGAACTGATACAACCATTCTGGAGAGCAATCTGGAACTGTGCCCAAAGGGCTATAAATAATTGCATACCCTTTGACCCAGTAATACCACTTCTGGGGTTGTATCCCAAAGAGATCATAGAAGTGGGAGGAAGACCCGTATGTACAAGGATATTTATTGCAGCTCTCTTTGTGGTAGCAAAAAACTGGAAATTGAGGAGATGCCCATCAATTGGGGAATGGCTAAACAAGTTGTGGTATATGAATGTAATGGAATACTGTTGTGCTATAAGAAATGGGGAGGAGATGGACTTCATATTTACCTGGACAGGTTTATACAAACTGATGCTAAGTGAGAAGAGCAGAACCAGGAAAAATTTGTACATAATCACAGACACATCGTATGTGTGATGACCAACCTTGATAAACTGGACTCTTCTCAGCAACGCACAGATATAAGACA
>JAQQSV010015424.1:0-12067 GCA_028646515.1 Pseudochirops corinnae | reverse complement strand
AAGATAAACATGGAAAAGAAATCATTAGGAACTTATCAAAGTTGAACTATTTACATGCCGACATGGAAAAGTGACAATTGTAACTGATGAAACTTTTCACAGTATGAGGATAGGTGAAGGGAATACAAATCTATCTATCTATCTATCTATATATATATATATATATATACATGCATATATATCTATATAAGAGGGTTTATATATGCATACAAGCACATATCTGAGTATGTGTATATATGAATACGTAGAGGACATAAGATCAATTGAATAGGAAGGGACAATATTCTAAAAGGTGAAATCCTAGGTGAGAGAGGATTAGATTGAGAGGAGACAGGGAGAGACAGAGTGGAGTTGATCATCTCATGGAAGAGGCAAAGAATAATTGTTACATTGGAGGGGGAGAACAGGAAGGCAAAAGGGAAAGAGTCAACCTTACTCTCACTGAACTCGGCCTAAGGTAGGAATGACATAAACTCTAAAGTGGGTGTCTTGCCACACAGGAGAGTAGGGGGAAGGGGAATGAGAGGTGGGATAATGGAGGGGAAGGCAGGGTGGGGTGGAGGGTTGATGGAAGAGCACACTTCTGTAGAGGGACAGGGACAGGGACAGGGTAGAGAGTGGAACGGGGTTGGGGGGGGAGCCGGATAGGAAGGTGGGACATGTAATCAGTCTCTCACAATGTGCCCACTTTGGAGAGGTTCTGTGTAATTACACATGTACAGCCTGTATTTGATTGCTTGTCCTTCCAGTGTGGGTGGGTGATGAGGGAGGAAGAGAAAGAGTCTAGAATTTAAAGTTCTATAATCAAATGTTAAAGATATATATATGTATATATATATATACATATATATGTATACAATTATTATTATTGTTATTATTAACTACATCCAACTGGGACTCAAGATACACAGGCATTGTAGTAGGGAGATCCATCCTGCCCTACCTGAATCTCAGAGGGGAGGTGGGGGAGGACATAGGAGAGAATAGATTGGGGGAGGGGTTATTCAAGGGGATGGCTGTTGTGGGGTGGTGGATGGGGGAAAGATGGGGAGAAAATTTGTAACTCAAGATCTCGTGGAAGTGGATGATGTAAACTAAAATAAATTTTAAAAAAAAATCCTGATTTTGACTCATTTTTCTCCATTTTTTTTCATTGAAGAGCTAACTAAGCCTATAGGGGAATTTCATTACCAGAAGTTCTGTTGAACCCATAGAAGTGTTATTTAGTGATGAGTTATAATTCTTTTCTTATGTACCTTATAAACAACTTAGTCTGAATCAGTTTTGTAGAGAAGAAACATCAGTAGAGATTTAATGAATTAAATTCTATAGGAGTCTAACAAGATAAGCTGAAACAGCAGGAGTTCTAGTGCAGGGATAAGCAGTTTACAATATAGACATAATTTAGGGACCCCTGATTGTTGATGATGTTCTGCTATTGCTACCACGATATCATTATGATAATAAGCAATTCTCTTTTCCCCTTCTTTGTTCCTTACTTAAAAGCCCAAGTATAGTTGAACCCATTATACAGCCCAGTATTGTAGTATGGACCCGAAGCTGGACCTCTTTGGCAGATCCTGCCTATAATACAATATATTGGCTCTTTGACCCTCCGTTAGTTCTTAGGACTCTAGAAAACCTTCTGAAACAAGAATTCTTAACCTGGTTGTGCGTCCTGGTCCCTTTTGACTGCTGAAGTTTATGGATGTTTTGTTTTTTCTTCTGAGAATAATGTTCCTAAATGCAAAAAACAAAGTGCATGGGATTGCAAAGGCATCTAATTATATTGGCAGTCAGGTAGAACAGTAGATTAGAGCAACAGGTCTGGAGTTGAGAGGAGCTGAGTTCAAATCCTAGCTTGGACACTTACGACCTATGTGACCCTGGGCAAGTCACTTATCTAACAATAGCTTCAGTCTCTCCACATGTAAAATAGGGATAATAAAAGCAACTACCACCCAGGGTTATTGTGAGAATCAAATTAGATTTATTTATAAAGTGCTTAGCATAGTGCATGGCAATATAGAAGACCCTATATAAATATTAACCATTATTATTAATGTGTGTATATATACACATGCACACCACACTTACATATCAAATAATACATATTATATGCATGCATGGGCACATATATGTATGTATATTATCTGAATATATACATGTATGTGTGTATACATACATGCACACTCATGTGTATATATCCACAGACTCCAGGCTAAGAATCCTTGTTCAAAGATTATAAATTATAGGCAAGTTTTCAATCTGCCCTGATAATCAATTTCCTTATGTAGGAATTTTCTATAGTAGTAAAATTACAGATTGACTTCCTAACCCAGTGTGATGATTTTTTTTTTAAATTAAGGGTTTTTAAAAATCTATTTCCTCAATACTCTTCTTAGTAGACATTTTTTTTCCATCTATTCCTTAAAAACTACATAGCCTTATTCTATGGGTACTTCAATGTGATGGTGACATTGAATTACAATGTCTCTATTATTAACAAACTTTAATATATTATTACCTATTATGTTAAAATGATTAGTGTTAATGTTTTTTCACAAGTCTGACCAGGAGATGTGAATACAGATCTTTTTATGTCTTCTATGATAGTAATATTTTTAGAAATGTCAGGCTAGCAATTTACTTGCATACCTCATCAAATCTGTGTATTGGACCAAGTGGAAATGTTTTTGAATATTGATATTTCCAGAAGCAAAAGGCAAATTTTTAGACTCTTTCATAAGTGACAGAAATACACATTGTGTCCTAACTTAAATGAGTGTTTTAGAGAGTTAGGGATCTCAGTTTTTCAGAAAGCATTAAAGTTGTTGCTAAATTTAATTGAAAGGGGAATTGGAATAAATGATGAATTAAATAGAAATGAAAAGCCAGTTTTACCCAAGTGTCAATATCATCTCGTATTTCAAAATCATTTGTATGGAAACTGCAAAATGTTAAAAAAAAAAAAAAAAAAGTAACACTTAAGGAGACCTGAGACTCTTTAGCAAAGACTGAATAGACAGATGCTATTAATAAGTCCTCTTTGACTGCCTATGTCATATATATGTATATATTTTATAAACACACATATATACATGTGTATTATGTATGTATGTTTATATGTATACACACATTTATGTATATACATATATACTCATGTGCATGTACACATATAGACATGCATATGTATGCACACTAATACATGATATATAGATATAGATACAGACATGCTGATTTAATTTTAGAATTATTTACAAATTCAGTCAACACGGATTTGTTAAAAACTTACCATATTTCTGGAACTGTGACAAAATGATCTGTATAAAAAGAAAAGCAAAAACAAGGTCTCTATCCTCAAAGAGCTCTGTTCCACTGGGGATGCAATATGCAAATAACTATGCGCAAAGGAGATATATACAGTTTAAATTGAAGGTAATCTCAGAGAGAAGGCCTTGGTGGTCAGATGATTGGCTGGGTTAGAGAGACTAAATAGAGTTTCTTTGCCCCTCTTATTCCCTCCCATCCCCCTGGCCATCTCATGCAACAGAGTACTGCAATAAATGAGCAGGTAAAAAGTTGATTTCTATAGAAGGAGAAATAAAAATTGTCACAAGGTATGTTACTCTTATGTAACTACACCCTAATGTTAACCATGGTGACTCCAACTGAACAAACTCTCCTGGTAAATCTTTCAAGGGAAAGGAATAATTGAGGTCCAGAGTATGATTAGCAATTTGGTTCCATGTTGAGGGGGAAATAATCTAGGAAAGTTTATTCTCTGAAATTTGTTGAGAGTTCCCAGCCAAACTGTGATTTTTCTTCAGTTCAAGGGAACTATAGCAAAAAAAAAAAAAAAAAAAAAAAAAAGATCAATTTCTTGGGGAATATTAATCCTACACACCATGTCTTAGAGAAAAGAGAATCATTTCCCACAAATTGCTTCATATCACCAATTCAATACCCATGGTTCAATGGCATAAATATCGAGTTTTATACTAGTCATACAATTATTGCACAAATAAAAATAATATATTATAATAACAAGTTATTTAAATTTAAAAGAATGACATTATATAGAAAATATTAAAATATCAACAAAGAAATGGTTTTGCTACCTCATTTGCAAGAGGATTTTTTTTCACCTTCATTGAGTTTGTTGCTATCACGAATGCAGATCAGTTTTCAGGTATAACTTTAGAGTCCTAAAGATCTGTATTAATTATTTCTGGACATTAAATCACAATGAAGTTAAACTACCATATAACCTCATGAATAGTGCTAGAGTAGCAAAGAAAAGTATTTAATACACTTACTGAGGGATTTAATAAATATCCTACAAAGGACTTACTCATGAACCTATATCAAATTAATTATCTAGTTAAATGTTTTCTTTTACTGTGCAGCCAGTGACTTAAAAGTATATATATCTAAAATATATGTATTTGTGTGTATATATTATATATATAATATGTACACATGTGTATCTGTATATATGTATATGTGTGTATATATACATATGTGTGTGCATGTGTATACACACAAAGTCAAGAAAATAAATTCTGCTGTTCAAAAATAATTTCTTGTTCATTCTCATTTTGTTTTCTAAACATTAGTATTATATTAAATTTTAGATAGAGTAATGAAAATATTATCTTCCCATATTTTATCAAAAGTGGAACTATTTACTAGAACAAATCAGACCAAGGTGTCCAATAATGTCACATCACTTGCTGAAAATATTGGCACGGTTCAAATGTTTTGATTGGCAATTACTTTGGAATGAATCAACCTGTCACTATCCAAGCTTCTCGTATTGTGGAAGCTCTACAGAAACACATCATTTCTACTGTCAGAAAAATAAATGCAAACCTCTCAAAGTCATTTAATAGGGAAAACTAAAGAAGGTAACATTAACCTAATCTAACTACAATAGTGAAATACTCTAGTTTGTCACTGTTCTTGCCAACCATGAGCTATCTTATCCATATCAGTACTCCTCCCTATGGTACAGCTAACAACTCACACATGCTTTCTTGTGTGACTTTCTTCTATGTCCTCTATAAGTTCTTCACAGAGAAACCACATAAAATGTTATGGACCTCATTCTATATCTTAGATTTAGATACCTTTAAGAAAGTCAGTCTATCAATCATTTTCCCTACTTTCTCCCTTTATGAATTTCCCCTCCCCCATCCTTTTTTAGGGATGTGGTCCTTTGTACAAATTTTTGGTTCACAATTTATTACCTCTAATATACTGAATACCTTGAAGCATTCCATTTTTCTTTGGCTGATATGAAAACTTTGATTCTTTGAAGAAAGTAGCATTCCGTGATTTGAAACCAGAAAGCATCTTCAGAATTTGTTTTTCTTTTAAAGGTGGGCTTTTGTTTCATAGAATGGCTTGTGGGTTCATTTAAAATATCAGATTATTTCCTCCCATTTAATTTAGGCCCAATTAATTGTGGATACCCACAAGTTCCATTATATAAATTTTCTTTTTCTTTTTCAATTTTTCAGTCATGTCCAATTCTCTGAAAATTTGTTTTCCAAATATGTCTTTTATTTAATTAAATATTTCTCAATTATATGTAAGAAAAGTTTTAAAAACATTTTCTTTAAATTGAGTTTCAAGTTTTTTCCCTCCCTTAATACATTCCCCCCCTTCCTGAGACAGCAAGCTATTTGTTATAGATTGTACACATAAAAGACAAAAAATATTTTCAAATTAACTAAGTTTCAAAAATAAAACAAGAAAAATAAAGTTAAAAAAATACGCTTCAATGTGTAGTCACACTCAATCAATTATTTCTCTGGAGGTGGATAGCATTTTTCTTTATAATTCCTTTAAAGAGGTCTTGGATAATTAACACTGATCAAAAAATTAAGTTATTCACATTTTTTCATTGCAGAACATTGCTTTTATTGTGAAAAATGTTCTTTTGTTTCTTCTTACTTCACTTTGTATCAGTTCATGTAAGTCTTCCATAGTTTTTCTGAAAGAGTTCTACTCATTATTTCTTGTAACAGAATAGCATTCCATCACAAATATAAACCACAGTTTGGTCAACCATTCCACAATTTATTATCAACAACTCAATTTCCAATGCTTTGTCACTGCAAAAAAATTCAATAATTTTATACGAATATGTACTTTTCTATTTTCTTTGATCTTTTTGGGACAAAATGTTAGAAATGATATTACTGGGCCAAAGGTTATAAACACATTTAGAAACCTTTGAGCATAGTTCCAAATTGCTCTTCAGAACAACTGGATCAGTTCACAACTCCACCAACAGTACAAAAGTGTCTCAATTTTTCCATATCCCTTTTTATCTGTCATTTTCTTTCTGTCATATTAGCCAATCTGATAAATGTGAAGTGGTGCCTTAGACTTGTTTTAAGTTTTGTTACTCTGATCAATAGTGATTTAGAGCTTTTTCATATATATATACATATATATATATATGTATACAGATAATATTGATTTCTTCTTATGAAAACTACCTCTTCTAATTCTTGAACGATTTATCAATCAGGAAATGAATCATCTTCTTATAAATTTAACTAAGTTTTCCATATATTTGGAAAATAAATCTCTATAAGAGAAACTTGTTGTAATCCCACCTGCCTTCCTTCGAATCTCGGCTTAATTTGTTTATTTGTGCAAAAAACTTTTAACATAACCTGGAATACCCGTTTACCATACTCTAATGTGTTCTATCTCTTGTTTTGTAATAAATTCTTCTCTTATCCTTGAATATGGCGAGTAAAGTTTTTTCATGATCCCCTAATTCGCTTATATCATATTTTACATTTAAATCATGTATAATTTTGACCCTATCTTTCCATGAAGTGTGAGATATTGGTTTATATAAAGTTTTTGTCAAATTTCTTTCTAATTTTCCCAGCAAGTTTTTGGAAAATGGTGAATTCTTGTCCCCAAAGCTTGCTTCATTGTATTTATCAAATATTAGATTATTATGGTCATATACTGTTTCTGCTTTTAACTCTAACTGTGTGTTTCTTGTAAATGACATACTTTTGCTACTGATTTTTAATCGATTCTGCTATCCATTTCTCTTTTTATAAATAAGTCCATCCCATTCAGATTCACAGTTGTAATTACTGTGTATTTCCTCCCTTCCATTATTCTCTCTATGTCTCTGTCTTTGTCTCTCTGTCTCTGTCTCCCCATCTCTCTCTGTCTCTGTCTCTGTCTCTCGGTCTCTCTCTCTCTCATCACACACACACCCCTCAAAATTCTGTTTTCCTTTTGACCATTGCTTCACTTAATTTGCCCTCCCTTATATTAGCTTCTCCACCAAATATTTGTCTTATTCACCTCTCTTTCTACTTTCTAGTATGTTGAGATAGATTTCTATAGCCAACTATGTATATATCTTATTCTCTTTGATCCAGTAACAATGAGAATAATGTTCAAGTGATGAACATACCTACATTTTCCACTTCACTTTTAAAGCTCTTCTTTTCTCACCTCTTTTATGTGAGAAAATTTACTGTTCCTGCTCTCCCTTCTCATAGTTGATCCCTCTTTATCAGCACTTGTTTTTTTTTCTTCAAATCATTCCAACATAGTCAACTTACACCCATATTGTCTATTTATGTAATCTCTTAATTGCTTTAATAATGATAAAGTTCTTAAAAATAGCACCCTTTATATTCCATTATAGGCATATATTGTTTTTTATCAAATCCTTATGATTTATCTTTCATTTTTACTTTTTGATGCTTCTCCTGAGTCTTGTATAAGGATATCAAATTTTGATTCAGCTCTAGTCTTTTCATCAGGAGTGCTTGAAAGCCCTCTATTACATTGAATATCCATTTCCCCCTAAAGGATTATGTTCAGTTTTCCTGGGTATGTTATTCTTGGTTGTAATGCTAGCTCTTTTGGTATCTGAATATCATATTCCAAATTCACTCTGGATTTCATGGATTGAACAATAATAGGTCCCTGCCCAAGCACCACTTAATCATTATTTTTTGGATCCTCAGAGTGATTGTAAATAGTAACTGTTTCTCTTTCAGTCAGTAACCATGATGGTCTTCTCCTCCTGAATAACTGATTTTTTTATTAAATGTCAACCTTGACTCGCTTCTTATAGAGGTCTATTCACTGAATGGGCATTGCTTCACTCAAAGTGAGAACTCGAAAAGAACTTAGCTTAAAAAAAAAGAAATAAAAATGTACCACTTAAATACTGTATCTTAAATACAAAGTAAGAAAGGAGAAAAAGGCATGTCATTGCTTTGTATTTGAGATCCAGTATTTAAGTGGTACATTTTTGTTTCTTTTCTCTATTCTGTATTTGTGTTCTGGCCTTTGACTCTAAGATAAAACTACATTTAAAAAATATTAGAATTAAGCAAATTGAAGATAATGACTCTATGACTTTGATTTGAGTGAGGGAGGTCTGTAAAAATCCCCAGTCTCACTTTAACATTCAGAGTCATCTGGGACCAGTGGCCAGATATTGATCATGACAACTGGAGATGCCCCAGGATACAGTGAAAGACCTTGGCCCTTTTAAGTCCCAGCTTCCCGAATAGGAACTTAGCTGTCCAGTTCCAGTTGACTAATTCAACTTATCCTCTCCTTATGTGGGGTATCATGTCCTTACCTGACAGTGTTCTCTGCAAAGAAAGAGAAATATTGATGGCTGAAACCTACCTAGTTATCTTGGGATATACTGCCTAGATTTCTTTCTGAAAAATCATGCCTTCAACCCAGTTCATTTGGTCTCTCATTGATTGTATATATCACACTGGGTCCCTGCCCAAGCGCCACTTAAAGGCTATGTTTTGTATTCCCCTGGCTCAGAGTGAATGTAAATAATAATTGTTTCTCTTTTGGTCAGCAATTCTGAGTGTCTTCCACACCCAGTTTTATTTTGTTGTTGTTGTTGTTGTTGTTGTTGTTGTTGTTGTTGTTGTTAAAGAAGCAATCCCTTGAATCACTTCTTAAATATGTCTATTCACTGAGTGGGCTTTGCCTCACCTAAGGTATCACTGCATCCTGAGTCATCTCCAGTCATCCTGATCTATATCTACCTACTGAACCTAGGTCCCTTTGGAGAGAAAGTGAGACTGGTAACTTTGCACAGCCCTCCTTCACTCAAATCCAATTCATTTGCAAGTAATGCCATCATCTTCCTGATGTCATGGTTCTCTTCAAGAACAAAGAACAAACCTCACAAAAATGTTACCATTAAAATGCTAGGTTCTTGGAAGTCTTTTTTATTTCTTTCTCCTCCTTGCCTCCCAAAATTAGCCACCAATTTATTTTGTGTATTTTTTAAGTCTTTCTCAAATCTGTTTCTCGCTTTCATTCCTATCACTGCTTTGTTACTTCAAGACCTTATCACTCTAGGCCTGTACTTTGATAAAAGTTTCCTGACTTGTCCCCTTGCTTCCCAAAATTGATGAGTTCTTCCTACTTTTAAATTTTGTATCTTAGAGATTTTCAGTTTTTAAGATGATTATTAAGAATGGTCTACATAGATTGAGATGTTTTTAATAAAATATTTCTAATATTTATTTCCTAGTGTTCCTTTTGCAGAATTTAGTTACCCAATTTTAGAAGCATTTAAAGAAAATCTGAAAATTCCATTCTGATGTACCATATTATCCTAACTCTAAATTCCTAATCTCATTATCCACAATTTTAATCACTCTTATGGGAGCTATTGACGCTTTACAACATAACCAACCAATGTATACATCTAAATTCAAAAGAAGCTTCAATGAAAAAGACAGCATAGGGATTGAAACATTTTTGATAATTATATGGTTTAGCTTTCTAAATAAAAAAATCCTAAAGTACATTTCACTATAGTCAATCATAAAATATTAAATCAATTTTAAGTGCAAGAAATATTATTTTACACATAATTTTTCCTTAGTAAGTGAATATCTATTTGTATATCACCTGGAGACTAAATGCTAAAGGGAAACTACAATCCCAAAATACTCTCTCAAACTAATTTTCCAAAGTTTATTTTCTCCCTAATGCCATGAAGCAAGTGAGCAATGCCTTTATTCACTCTACATTAAGATAACCTATTAATTGTATAGCAATGTTTCTGAACATAATGTTATTAGCAGATTTTTAAATTGTTCTCTAACTAGAGTGCTTTCATACAATATATCATTGGAACTTCAAAATGATCCTGTAGAGGACATGCTAATACTGACCACAATTTTCAGATAAAGAACCTAAAAATCAACAAAAGTAGGGATTTAATCAGGTTTCCAAAACTAATAAAGATCTGAGACACAATTTGGACCTAGATCTTCCTAACACCAAGTCGAGCACTCTATACCAAACTGACTTTTTGTTCTTGTTCAGTTGTTTTAGTCAGGTCTGACTCATCATGGCCCCATTTGGGGTTTTCTTAGAAAACATACAAGAATGGTTTGCCATTTTCTTCTCAAGCTCATTTTACAGTTAAGAAACTGAAGCAAACAAGATTCAATGACTTGCTCAGGATCACACAGCAATTATGTGTCTGAGGTGAGATTTGAATTCAAGAAGATGAGCCTTTCTCACTTCAAGTCATATTTTATTCATTGAGCCTCTTAACTTCCACAAGTGTCTTTTGTAGTTGCCCTAATATTTTTTTCTCATTTCTTCCAGTAAAATGTTATAGTATTTTTACTCTTTTCACAAAATTTGGAAATTTCTGAGACTGCTTAGATCCTTTTGTGCCTTGATATTGGATAATACCAGAAAGAGGTTTTAACAAACTGGTGCCCATGGCTTGTGGTTACTGTTTTCTGTTTTATAGAATTATTAGCCCAAATAAAAAAAAGGTGTAGTGAAAAAGAGATGTTTTACTTATTTTAAAACTGCAAGATATCTCCTTTGTGCTATGAGATATGCTATGAGATAAATGAGATTTGAGCTAGAGTTATTTTTACTGGATTTAAATAGCACCCTATTTTGTTTTGCTTCTATAGCTGAATAAGAAAGGCAAAAGATTTTGAGTAGACTAGATGATACTACTTCAAGGGATTGTAATTCTCCTCCCTTTGGGAAACTTCTTTATCTAGAAAGATCAAAACTCAAATTTACAAAACAAACAAGCAAACAAAAAAAAATGGTGATCTCATTTCATTTTTTAAAAGTGAGGTGTCAGAAAAAAGGGTACGGAAATCTATTATTCTCTGCTGCAGTTGTATCACATTTGGAAAACTCTGTTCACTTCTAGGTACCATGATTTTTCAGAGGGACGTTAATAAATTAGAGAACACCTGGAATAGAGTTATCAGCATAATGATGGACTTCAAGTCAAAATCATTCAAAAATCATTTGAAGAAATGGGTGTAGCTTAGAGAAGAGAACACTTAGGAGAACATGACAGGTGTCCTCTATCATTTGAAAGACTATTTCATAAGATTGGAATACCTGTTCTATTTGATCCCAGAGGGGAGAATTAATAGTAACTGGTAGAAACTGAATATAGATGATGTGTGGTGCAGAGTGCTAGACTGATCATAGACGTATCCTCTCCAAGTTAAACAGTCACATTCAACAAAACTACAACCCTAAAGCTATGACTTCCATGACTACCGTAAATTTTAATATGAACATGTTAGAACATTTTCCCATATGTGAACAGTTTGTTGCTAACTTGGAGGAAAAGTGGAGTCAACACATGCCTGGCAACAGGGGATCAGAAAAGAAGTAGACACCTTAGATCAGCATGGTGGCACAGTAAATAGAGCACTGATCCTAAAGTCAGGAGGACCTGAGTTCAAATTCAACCTCAGACACTTGACACTTACTAGCTATGTGATCTTGGGCAAGTAACTTAACCCAAATTGCCTTGTCTTTCCCCCTTCAAAAAAAAAAAAAGAAGTAGACACCTTGTGGAGATTTGGTGTACTCTCATGCATTTACTCATCTGGGCCAGAACAGTTGCAAACATCTGGATTTATTAGATTAAAATAATGGGGAAATCAAGAACCTTCTAAATTAAAAACAGGAACACCACAAGGTTTATCAACAGGATAATTCATCCATCTCTAAGTGAGCA
>JAQQSV010015423.1:0-12067 GCA_028646515.1 Pseudochirops corinnae | reverse complement strand
CACACATATGTCTATGTAGAAGGGTTTATATATGCATATGAATACATATCTGATTATGTGTATATGTGTACATAGAGGGTACAGAATCAATTTAATAGGAAGGTGTGATACTTTAAAAGGTGAAATTTTAAGGTGGGAGAGGAATAGAATGAGAGGAGACAGGGTTAGACAGAATGAGGTTAATAATCTCATGTAGAAGAGGCAAGGGATAACTGTTATAATGGAGAGGAAGAATAAGAAGGCAAAAGGGAACAGGCCAACCTTACTCTCATTGAATTTGGCTTAGGGAAGGAATGACATAAACTGTAAACTGGATATCTTGCCACACAGGAGAGTAGAGGGGATTGAGATGAGAGGTGAGATGATGGAGAGGAGAGGAGGTTGGCAGGGAGGGTTGCTGGAAACACAAACTTATGCAAAGGGGCAGGGGCAGGGTAAAGAATAGAACAAGGGGAGGGCAGGTTAGAAAGGAGGGAAATATTGTCAATCTTTCACAATATGTCCGTTGTGGAGATTTTCTGTATAACTACACATGTAAAGCCTATATTGAATTGCTTGCCTTTCCAGTGGGGGTGAGTCATGAGGGAGGTAGGGAAAGAATCCAGAATTTAAAGTTCTATAATCAAATGTTAAAAAAAAATATATATGTGTGTGTGTATATATATATATATATATATATATATATAATTATAATAGTAATTATTATTATTAACTATATGCAACTGGAAATTGAGATATATAGGCACTGCAGTAGGAAGATCCATCTTGGCATACTGGAATGTAAGAGGGGTCTTCGTAGGGAGGACCTAGGACAGAGCAGATTGGGGGAGGGTTTATACAGAGGGATAGGGCTGTTTTGAGTTGTTGGGTGGGGGCAAAATGGAAAGAAAATTTGTAACTCAAAATCTCATGGAAATGAATAATGCAAACAAGAAAACAGTAAATTAATTCAAAAAAAAGAAGAGGTTCAATGTTCCTGGATCCTCCCTCTCCTATTCCACCCCCCAAGTTAATGAAGAAATCCCATTTTGTGTTGTTTTGTTGCATTTTGACAATCTCAACTAATCTCTGGTGTTTTTCAGAGAGAAGCTTTAAAGGGCCCTGGCAGCAACAACTCTGTCACACTTGCAGGCTGTGTGAACCAGAGGTTGGGCTGGTCCCCGGTGTTAACTGATGTCTCCTAGGATTTAAAATTGAGAGCATGATCACTTATGTGACTTCAGTGTTTCCATGATAATCAAATGAAATAACAGTTGTGAAAAATGTTATAATGACCTATAAAAAAGTAAGTGACTTTTCTTACCTTTTTTCTCCCTTTTATTGGTAGTTTTCTTGGTTAACTCTCACAGTAACAACTAATAATCCAGACCCTAGGAGTATGTGTTTTTGGATACTGGTTGGATAGACTGTTGAATGAAGTACTGTTGTACAAAATGGATTTCTCTATTTTTTTTTTCTGTTAAAACTCAAGGAAGAAAATAAAAGTTACAAAATAATATACATCTACATAATTCTATCTCTATCTCTATCTCTCTATATACCTATGTGTGTATGTGTGTGTGTGTATGTGTGTCTTTACTTCTGCCTCTATCTCTATATGTTCCTCTATGCTTCTCTATCTGTCCATATCTTCACAGATAAAGATAGCGACATATACAAATATCTTGTTCAGCTAGGTGGCAGAGTGGATAGAGTGCCAGGCCTGGAGTCAGGAAGACTCTTCTTTTTGAGTTTAAATCTGGCCTTGGATCCTTACTAGGTCTGTAACTCTGGGCAAGTCATTTTACCCTGTTTGTCTCAGTTTCCTCATCTTTCAAATGATCTGGAGAAGGAAATGGCAAACCACTCCAGTATTTTTGCCAAATAAACAAACAAAAACAAACAAGTGGGAGGACAAAGAGTCATAGATAACTGAAAATGATTAAAAAACAAGAAGAACACAAATATCCTGGCTAGACATCTCAGATGTTGTGGCTACACCACTGGGCCTAGAATGAAGAAAGCCTGAGCTTCGATTCTGATCTATATACTTATTCTCTTGGTGACTTTGGCTAAAGTCACTTAATATCTCTTGACCTCAGGTCTTTCATCTATCAAACAAAGGTTGTTGTGGGGATCAAATATACAAATCATGCAAAGTGTTGTAAACTAACTTGACTTATAGACCCCTAGAATGTAAGTGAGAATAGGCTCCAAGGGTTATCTAGATGGAGCAGCCTTTTCCACTTGAAAGACTAGGAAACTGACACTTAGTGTAAGTGACTTGCTCAAAGTCACATAAGCTAAAAGTGGTGGCCAATATTTGAACAAAGATCCTTGAGTCCAAATCCATTGTATTGCTCTGTCTACACATACAATAACTATGACCAATACAACCACTGGTGTGATTATCATATCGTTGCTCCCTATCTATCACCACCTTTTCATCCTCAGTCATTGTTGTAATCACAAAACAAATTCATCATCATAATTTTGTAAGTTTTACTCAATAAAAATTCCAAGACTTGTTAAAAGCAAAGATATTTCCCAGTGAACTGCAGAGATCATGTGCTAAGTTTGTTTCTATCTCAGTGCCACGTGTGTAAAAGGTATAGTTCATCAAATCTTCTTTTTTCCCTTTTCTTTATTGAAATGAAAGCAGCTAATGTCATCTGCCAAACTGTGTTCTCTACTGCACTACCATATTCTGGTTTCCCCTCAGCTGCTTCTGATTCAGAGAAGCTGCTTTCTCTGCTGAGCTGCAAACTGCTGATCTCATCTGCTGGGCTGCCATATGCTTGTGCTCAGTTCTATTCTTACCACCACCTGCTTATTCTCTGAAGAATGGAGTTGATTTGTCACCTATTCTCTCCAGGAGAAGTTGTTTTGACCTAATATCCTATAGTCACAGGGCTTGTAATTGTTCTTTTGTGAATCAGACCCAAAACTGGAGTTTATAAGCCTGTCAATTGTCCAACATATTAAATCTGCCATTGGAATTGTCTATTTTACTGTCTCACCATAAGTGACAAATACCCCAACTAGTCTAATATTGGTTTGAGAAGAGTAAATTTTTTTCCAATTCCTATTCTGTCCCTGGAAGTTTACACTAGGATCTTGCAGATTATCTTGGTTTTAATTTAATAAAATTGAAAGTAATTAGTCTTAACTGACAGCCTATAATCAGCATTTCTAAAGTCATACGCAAAATATTGCTCTCCACAAAAAAAGTATCACTGGGCAATGTTTTCTCTTGCTAATTTTGACATCTTCTGGAGCTCTCTTTGTCAAAGACAGAGCAGTTGATAATTTCTTGAAGAGGCAATGGTAATTTTGGTATTCAATGATAATATCAGTATCTTTTTGAATTCAGAAGAAACCTACAAATTATGTTGGGAAGGTTTTTCTTTGATATAATTCTGACAGCAATACACTTAGGTGGTACGTTGGAAAAAGCACTGACCACTGAATCAGAGGAATGTCTGAATTCCAAAATGATCATAAACTCTCATTACCCTTACTTGCCCAGGGTCAAGTAACTTAACCTCTGATTATCTATTTCCACAATTGTAAAATGACAATTGGAAAACTTAATTCTCCAGATTTTTGTGAGAATAAAATGAGAGATTTTAAAAGTGCCTAATATAGTTCCTGACCCATAGTGGATGCTTTACAGATGATGGTTTCCTTTCCCTGAGGGAAATGGAAACTCTATGGAGGCTTGAATAGAGAAGTAGGCCTGCAGTCATTAAGACCTGGTTTAAAAAAAATCTGTCCTCAGACACTTATTAGTTGTGGGACCCTTGGCAAGATATTTAACCTCCTTCTTGTGGTGTGAAAGGACTAGATCTTCCAGTATGAAGGCTTGCCAAGCCCTTTTCAGGCCTACTCATCAGCCTTTGTTGTCTACCTGGCACCCAAATCTCACTTGTGGATCTAAGAAACTATTGCATGTGCAGCAGCTACACCCAATTAAAACTGTTTCAGCAGAAGGGCTAAAGGTTCAGGGTAACCAGAAGGCCTCAAACACATTGGTGAGTTAGGGGGATATCTACCCTAAGTGTACAAAAAATTTCCCTCATGGAATGGTTGGATGAGAATATTTTTTTTTTCTTCCAATGGCCATGAAGGCAGCTGAAATAGACACTGTGGAGTATTTAGAGCTTGGTCAGACAACAAAGATGCCAAGGTCATCAACTGTATCCCAGGACATTGTTAGTCATCCCTGCTTTTGTCTTGCCAGTGCACTTCAATGACTCTGGAAGAGAGAGTTAGTTAGGTCGATGATTTTGTGTAGCTGTCTCATTTAAATCCAATGCATATGCAAATTAAGAAATGACCCTTGTATGTCATTGATTCTCTTCAAAAAATGAGGTATGACCAAAGGATAACCTCCTCAGTTTCCACAGCTATAAAATGGGGATGATAATAACACCTACTTCCTGAGTTTGTGGTGAGGATTAAGTGATAAAATAGCTATAAAGTATTCAGCACAACACATAACATATAGTAAATCTACAAAAGTGCTTTTTGCTTCCTGATGAGGAAGTAAACAAACCTTCATATCATATGAAGGAGAAGCTAGTTAGAGCTGGGGCATGCTTTTGCACATATCCTTGATTTAGAGATAATATTTTTCAATGGCTTTAGAGACAAGGGAATTTGGATATTATAGCCTAAAATTCTACAGAGAGAGTTGACCCAAATGGAATGATTGTATCTCAAGAAAAAGTGACTAGATGTACATATGTTTGTGTGTGTAACTCCACAAAATCACAATCATTTCTATATGACAAAAACAAAGAGGAAATGATAGAAAAAGAAAAGAAACCCCATTCAAAATAATCAGGAAGTAGGAGCATTCTGGGAAGATAGTAGAGTAGGTCAGAAATTTTCAGGCTCTCCAGATTTCTTTCACAAACAGATAGAAAATTGACATGAAAATAACATAGAGGAAGAAAAATAAAGGAGTAAAGCAGTTGTTCTCCTAAGATAACTTAGAGGACCTCAGAAAAGAAAGCACATCCAGGGGCAGAGTTTTGGCCTGAGTGAAGTTTAGACACCTCCAGGTCCACTCCACTGAATGAACAAATAGCAGGTCCTGGAATAGTTCTCTCTAGAAGCAGACGAGGTCTCAAGAAATTTTACCTCAATTTGGACCTCACTTACCACCTTAAGAAATGTCACCTCAAAAACTTTCACCTTAGAACCTCAGGGACTTTTACTTTATGAACTTTTACTTCACAAGGTACAGCACACAGCTGGATGGAGAAAGAGTGGAACATAAAGTGGATATATAATCTTGGTCAATCTGTTGAGATAATCAGTACTTGAATGAACACTATGAAAAACTTTTATACGGAGCTGGAGCCAAGATAATGGAGTATAAAAAGGACTTCCTCACAGCTCCAGATTCTCCATCCTCCAATATATGTAAAAATGACTTTAAACAAACTTTTGAGCTACAGAATCCACAAAGTGACAGAGAGAAACAAATATCCTGCTGAAGGAAGCCTGGCAGTCAGACAGGAATGATCCATCACAGCATGCTGGGAGCCTAGGCCAGACCCACGGTTTTGGCCTCAGGATATCCCCAACCAGCCGTGGCTGAAGTGGGTTTCTGCAGAATGCATCACCAGCAGCTGTGGTGGTTTCCAGACTTCTCAATCCACAAATGTCAAAGACAAAGTAAAAGGTCAGTGTAGAACTTTGTTCAAACAGGAGTGTGGTCTGGCAGATACCTCCAGAGTGAGAAGTGGCGGAGGTGTGGTGCATGCAGCCGCTGCTGCATGGCTGCTACCAGAGCTATTGGCCTACAGATCATAGGGTGAACAAGCAACCATTCAAAGGGTAATTGATCTTGCTTTGACCTGCTTGGATCAGGATCACAGTCTTGTGTGGTGGTCCTGGGGTGTGCAACCAGTGAGCCAGAGTGTGTAGGGGCTGTACAGAGGGCTCCAATCTAAAGCTCTGGAAGCTGCAAAAATCCCAGGATTTTGGAATACATCTCTCTCCATTCTGGAAGTAGAGTTCTACTGTGGCAAAGAGTTCAAAAGTCAAGTAGTTGGCTGGCAATATTAGCAAGCAACAGAAGCACAAACAGACCATACAATCCTTTTGGGAGGACTAAAAGGATCAAAGCATGGAGTGGGAGGAGGACAGCCAAGTCAGAAATCCTACATCAAAAGAATCCAAGAAAAATAGGAACTGGTTACAGGCCATGGGGGAGCTCAAGAAGGATTTTGAAAATCAAATAAGAGAAGTGGAGGAAAAATTAGGAAGAGAAATGAGAAGGATGCAAGAAAATTACAAAAAACAAGTCAACAACTTGCTAAATGAAACCTAAAAAGTACTGAAGAAAATAACACCTAAAAATAGACTAACTCAAATGGCAAAAGAGGCCCAAAAAGCCAATGAGGAGAATAATGTTTAAAAAGCTGAATTTGCCAGATGGAAAAGGAATTTCAAAAGTCATGGAAGAGAATAACTCCTTCAAAATTGGATAGGAACAATTGGAAGCTAATGATTTTATGAGACATCAAGACAATATAAAACAGATCCAAACAAATGAAAAAAAAAATAGAAGGCAAAGTGAAATATCTCATTGGAAAAAACACTGACCTGGAAAATAGATCCAGAATAGATTATTTAAAAATTATTGGACTACCTGAGAGCCATGATAAAAAAAAAAGAGTCTAGACACCATCTTTCAAGAAATTATCAAGTGAAATTGCCCTGATATTCTACCACCATAAGGCAAAATAGAAATTTAAAGAATTCATTGATAAACTCTTGAAAAAATTCCCAAAAAGAAAACTCTTAGGAATATTATAGCCAAATTCCAGAGTTCCCAGGTAAAAAGAAAATATTGCAAGCAATCAGGAAGACACAATTTGAGCACTGTAGAAACACAATCAGGAAACACAAGACCTAGTAGCTTCTACATTATGGGATAGAAGGGCTTGGGATATAATTTTCCAGAGTTCAAAGGAGCTAGACTCACCTATTCAGAAAAACTGAGCATAATGCTACAGGGAAAAATATGGTCATTCAATGAAATAGAGGACTTTCAAGAATTCTTGATGAAAAAACCTGAACTGAACAGAAAATTTGGCTCTCAAATATAAGAAGCAATAGAAGCATAAGAAGATAAACAGGAAAAAGAAATCATAAGAAATTTATTAAAGTTGAACTATTTATATTCCTACATGGAAAAATGAAAATTGTAACTTATAACATTTTTCTCAGTATTAGGAGAAATGAAGGGAATACACACACATACTCACACACACACACACACACACACATATATATGTATGTATGTATATGTGTGTGTATATATATATACATGTATGTATATGTGTGTATGTATGTATGTATAAGTGCATATATATGTATAGCAGGATATATGCGTGTATATGTGTGTATACATATATATATATATTCTCTTCATTTTTCCAAATACTGAGAATATATAAATATGTATATGTATATATATATACATATATGTAAGTGTGAGCATTTGTATATCCATGTGTACATAGACAGAGGACACAGGATGTGTTGAATATGAAGGGATGCAATCTAAAAAATAAAATTAAGATATGAGAGAGGAATTTATTGGGAAAAGAGGAAAGGGACAGAAAGATTACGGTAAATTTTCTCATATAAAAGAGACAAGATAAAACTGTTATAATGGAGGGGGAGAGCAGGAAGGTAAAAGGGAATGGGACAACCTAATTCTCATTTAATTTGGTTTAAGGAGGGAATAACATACACATTCAACTGGGTATAATATCCTACAGGAAAATAGGCGGGGTAGGGGATAAGAGGGGTGAGGATAAAAGGGAGGGCAGATTGGGGGAGAAGGTTATTAGAAACAAACATTATTGAAAAGAGATAGGGTCAAAGAAAAAAAACAGAATAAGTGGAGGGTGGGATAGGATAAATGGAAATATAGTTAGTCTTCCACAATATAACTACAATGGAAATGATTTGGGTAGCTGCAAATGTACAGACTATATTGAATTGTTAGTCTTCCCAGTCAGGGTGGAAGAGGGGGAGGGAAGGGAAAAACAAAATATGGAGCTCAAACTTTTTGTATGTGAGTTCATTTTTTATTTTTATTTTTATTTTTTAATTAACTTTTCTTTATTTTTAGTTAACATGATTCATTTACATGAGATTTTGAATTACACATTTTCTCCCTGTGTTCCTCCTTCCCACCACCCCAAAACAGCAATCCCTCTGTACAGCCCCTCCCCTAATCTGCTCTCTACTATATCCTCCCCCATCACCCCTCTGACTTTCCAGTAGGGCAAGATTGATCTCTTTAGCCTAGTGTCTGTAAATCTTATTTCACAGTTGCATGTAAATAATAATAATAATTAATAATAATAATAACAACAACAATAACATAATTATTATTGTTGTGGTTGTTGTGGTTGTAGTTGTGGTTGTCGTTATATTTTATTTTAGAACTTTACATTCTAGATTCTTTCCCTACCTCCCTTGTCACCCACCTCCTCTGGAAACACAAGCAATTCAATACAGGCCATATATGTGTAGTTACACAGAACATCTACACAATGGACATATTGTGAAAGACTGAGTATATTTCCCTCCTTCCTATCCCACCCTCCACTTGTTCCATTCTCTTCTTTGTCATTGTCCTTTTGCATAAGTGTGTGCTTCTAAAAACCCTACAACCCAACCTGCCTTCCCCTCCATCATTCCCCCTCTCATCCCTTTCCCCCCTACTCTCCTATAGGGAAATATGCCCAATTCAGAGTGTATGTCATGCCTTCCCAAAGACAAATTTAATGAGAGTAAGTTTGACCCTTTCCCTTTTTGCCTTCCTGTTCTTCCACTCCATTTTTACATTTATCCCTTGCCTCTTCTATAAGAGATAATTAACCCCCTTCTAACTCTCCCCGTCTCCTCTCATACTATTCCTCTCCCTTCTCTCAATTTCACCTTTTAAAATATCATCCCTTCTTATTCAAATGAACTGGTGCCCTCTGTCTATGTACACACATATATATATACACTCACATATATGTTCATACACATATATATCCTCCAATATAGATATAGGTAAAAGTATATATGTGTGTTTATGCATGTACATGTATGTGTTTGTGTGTATATATATATATATATATATATATATATATATATATATATATATATATATGTACAATTATATTCCCTTCACCTATCCTCATACTCAGAAAAATTTCATAAGTTACAATTATTGTTTTTCCCATGTTGGCATGTAAATACTTCAACTTTGATAAGTTCCTTATGATTTCTTTTCCATGTTTACCTTTTCATGTTTCTTGTATTTGAATATCAAATTTTCTATTCAGTTCTATTTTTTTTTTCAGCAAGAATGCTTGAAAGTCTTCCAGTTCATTGAATGACCATATTTTCCCCTGAAACATTATACTCAGTTTTGCTGGGTAGGTGATTCTTGGTTTTAATCCTAGCTCTCTTGATCTCTGGAACATCATATGCCATGCCTTTTGGTCCCTTCATGTAGAATCTACTAGATCTTGTATTATCCTGATTGTTTTTCCACAGTATTCAAATTGTTTCTTCTTGGCAGCTTGTAATATTTGTTGCTTGATCTGGGAACTCTGAAACCTGGCTATAACATTCCTAGGAGTTTTCTTTTTGGGACGTTTTAAGAGGTTATTTGTGAATTCTTTCAAGTTCTATTTTGCCCTTTGGTTCTAAAATATCAGGGCAATTTTCCTTGAACATTTCTTGAAATATGATTTTTTAGATTCTTTTTCTAATCATGTCTTTAAGATAGGCCAATAATTTCTAAATTGCCACTCCTGGAACTATTTTCCAGGTCAGTGGTTTTTTTCAAGGAGATATTTCATGTTGCCTTCTATTTTTTTTTCATTTGTTTGGATCTGTTTAATAGTATCTTGATTTCTCATAAAGTCATTTGCTTGCATTTTCTCCACTCAAATTCTGAAAGAATTATTCTCTTCAGTGAGTTTTCAGATTCTTTTTTCCACTTTTTAAGAAATTCTTCTCCTCATTAGCTTTTTGGACCTCTTTTGCTATTTCAGTTAGTATATTTTTAAAGTGTTATATTCTTCAGTCAGGTTGTTGACTCTCTTTTCTTGATTTTCTTGCATCATTCTCATTTCTCTCCCCAATTTTTCCTCTGCTTCTTTTACTTGGTTTTCAAAATCCGTCTTAAGCTCCTTTATGACCTGTAATCAGTTCATATTTTTCTTGGAAGCTTTTGGTGCGGGAGTTCTGACTCTGTTGTCTTCCTCTCATTCCATGTTTTGATCCTTTTTTTCCCAATAAAGGAATCTAAAGTTGGATTGTTGAGCTTGTTTTGCTTCCTTTGTCTGCTCATGTTGCCAGTCAGTTACTTGACTTTTGGGCTCAGTAGAACTCTGCTTTCAGAGGTGAGAGTTTTGTCCTAAATTGCTGGGATTTTTGTAGCTGCTAGAACTATTAGGAGACTGTCTCTGTAGCCCCCACCAGCTTTGGCTCACTGGTCATACACCTCAGAGCCAACACCCATGACCATGATCCTGATTCAGGCAGGTCAAGGCAAGAGCACTTAAGCTCTGAATGATTGCTTGGCCCTCCTGCAATTTGCAGGCTGCAAGCTCTGAAGCAGCCACGTGGAGGTGGCTGCAGCGCTGCCCTTTCTGACCACTTCTTGCTCTGGAGACAGTTGGCCAGAGCCTCTCCCCAAATTTTGTCGAGTTCCATTAACCTTTCCCTTTGTCCTTGGCTCATATGTGTTGATAATTGTGGAAACCACAACAGTTGCCAGTAATTCACTCTCCTGAAAGCTCCAGTTGTGGCTTTTCCTGGATTCCCTGCAGCTAAAACCACATGGTGTTGGGCTCTGATCCCAGCACACTGGGATGAGCCCTTCCTGTCCACCTGCCAGGCTGCCTTCAGCTGGTGCTTTCTTTCTCTGTCATTTTGTGTGTTCTGGAGCTATAGGTGTTTGTGGTGGTTATAAGGGGAGTTCATGGAGTTCTCCTTCTTCTACACCACCATCTTGACTCTGCCCCCTGGAGCTCAAATTTTTAAAAACAAATGTTCAAAAATACTTTTTTTTTTTTTTTTTGCATGCAACTGGGAAATAAGATGTGTGCATACTGGGGTACAGAAAACCATCTTGCCCTACTATAAAGTTAGGGGAGTGAAGGGGGAGGATATATGAGAGAACAGATTTGGGGAAGGAGTATTTAGTAGGCTAGCTATTTTGCAGTGGGGAATAGGGGAAAGATAGGGAGAGAAAAAATATAAGTCAAAATCTTGTGGAAGTGAATGTTGAAAACTAAAAGTAAATAAATTCAAATGTTTCTGAAAATAATTTTCTAGAAAAAATAGTAAATTAATTCATGAAATGAATATTTGTTGCTAATGTTTTGATTCTTTCAATAAAATAAAAGTAATGAAATCTCAAATTTACTTACAGACTTTGTACCATAAAAATCAAACTACTAAGTTTTATTTTATGGACAGAAATATAATAAAATTTTCATTTAGAGGAGTAAATGCTTCAGAATCATGGGGGAAATCAGTTAAAAATTGGAGAGACTGAGAAGGAATAGAAGTTTAACATCTTTAACATTATTGTATAGAGCGATAATCAGTACTATTTGTAACTGGTGAGTAATAAAAATAAACAAGCCTAATAAGAAAGAATAAAAAAAACAATAAGTCCAGTAGCCCAGTGTTTAATAAACCCAAGAACATGTATTATTTGGAAAATAAATCTTTGTTTTTGAACAAAAATCTCTGGAAAATATTAATAAAAATAAATAACAATAAATGTCATTTTATATTCTTTCATGTTATATAAAATATTAAAATACATTTTATATATTTTATGACATTTAGTCCTCAAAACAAGGTTTTGAGGTATGTCATTACTTTAAAATTACCTTGAAGGAAAGTGGAGCTATGAGAAATTAAATTACTCCAATAGAATCAGATAGTTAAATAGTGTAGAAGTCAGAATTTGTTTAAAAAGAAAAAAAAAAAGTTTATGTTGTATACACTATTCATCTTTGAATTA
Source organism: Pseudochirops corinnae (assembly GCA_028646515.1). Lineage (NCBI taxonomy): Eukaryota > Metazoa > Chordata > Mammalia > Diprotodontia > Pseudocheiridae > Pseudochirops > Pseudochirops corinnae. The sequence goes on along the minus strand of JAQQSV010015423.1, from coordinate 12 downwards.
CTTAGTCAAATA
>JAQQSV010015422.1:0-12067 GCA_028646515.1 Pseudochirops corinnae | reverse complement strand
CATGATCGCACACCACCAAGGGGGGGGGGGGAAGGGAGGGGAGAAAATCTGAAACTCGAGTGATTGTGGAACTGAATCTTGTAAATTAAAAGTAAATGAGTAAATAAAAAAAATTTTTTTTAAAAATGCAAAAATTTAAAAAAAAAAAAGAGTGCCATGCTCTACCCAGAAAACCCTCATGAATCTGCCGAAAACCCACAGAAACCACCCCCAGAATCAGCGGCACAACAGAAGATCCATCCATGGGGATCAATAGCATTCCTGTCTGTTAACAACAAGCCAGGGCAGGACAAGTAAGAGACATCGTGTTCAAGAGAACCAGGGCACCTGTAAACTATCTGGGGTCTGCTACTGGGCTATTCGTCACTACCTCACCAAGCCCATGGACATGGCAGCTCCCTCGAGCCCTCCCTGCCCACACCTGGCAGTCCCACTTCAACTGAAATCTGGCGGCCTTCCCTGGCACCTGCCACCACTCGGCCTGGGGTCATTCTCCCCTGCCTCCTCCCCTGGGGAACCCAAGGATACATGTTCTTTGCTCTAGCCCTCTCCTAGGGGACTGCCTGAAAGGGTCAGTGAGACCCGCTGCCTCAGTTTCCCTACCTCCAACAACAGAGAACATGTCTCTTGGCCAAGGCCACCTCCAGTCAAAACTATGGCTCTTCTCCAGTTTGGCTAATTGGGATGGTGGAGCAGAGTAAGGCCACAGCTCAGTCCAGGACTGAACACTGACCCCCTCCTAGGGTGAAAAGGTCTTCCCTGCCTGCCTGCAGCTACCCTGAGATGATTGTGCTGAGCTGGGGGGAGCCAGGGTCAGGCTGACAGGCAGAGATTGTCCTGATCCTCACAGCTCAATGGGGACTCTGGCTGGCTTGGCCACAGAAAGGCCCACAAGCAGGCGAGAGAAGGGAGCCCCAGGGGGCATTTCAGGTGCCAGGCTTCCCTCCCCCTTCCCCACCCACAGTCCCCTCACCGTGTAGAGGAGATAGAAGAGGTAAGCCACTTCAGGGACGTTCTGAATCAGGAAAATCCACACCAGGACCTTCAGCTCCCTCAGAATCTGCAAAGAAAGTAATTTCCCTTTGGGATCACCTGGGACCTGGGGAAGGCCTGGGAGGACCGGCCCGCCTCCCCTCCACCCAGGGTCGGGCAGCACCACCTAGGGCACTCTGTCCACCTCAGCCCAGCACTAGGGAGCGCCAAGGGAGGACCCAAAGGGCCACCTCAGTGGCCACCCTGACCCACCTAACCCTGGATGGCGGCTCGCTGGGTGGCCTGTGGTCAGCAGGCACTGCTGTGAGGGACACAGTTTCTTCATCTATAGAATGAGGTTTTAGACGGTCTTTACGGAAACCTTATGGCAGGAAGAAAGGATCTTAGGAGGTTCCACTTTCTGTGGGGAAACCGCAGAGGCAGCAGCCCTGGAGTGGACGTTCATAGGACCTGGGTTTGAATCCCACCACAGACCCCCCCTAGCTGGGGAAGTCTGGCCCATGTCTCACGTGCCTTGGCTTTCTTGCCTGGAAAACAGGCATAAAACCATCTCTCAGGCTTGCCTGGCGGGGTTGCTCTGAGGCTCAAATGGGAGGATGTAGGACAAGTACTTTGCCTACCTGAAAGCGCCTTATAAATGGGAGCTGCCATTATTATGACTGCTGGCCCACCACCTTTGGGGGCCCTGGTTTCCCCACGTGTGTAAAGGAAAATAACCTCCTAGCTGGGAGCAGGCCTGGGACCTGCTCTGTTCCCAGCCCCTCCAAGTTCAGCTTTGACTTCCTGGCTCTTGGTGAGAGGCACCATCTACCTATGTCCCAGTCCCACATGAGGACCACCAGGCCTGCGACCCTGGAAAAGAGGAAGGCCCGGTAACCTGGTCTCCAGCCCTGCTGCGGTCCAGGCACCAAGACCTGGCTCCACCCTGCTGGGGAGGGGAGAACGGGGCCTCTCCTTCTGCTCCTGTAGGTGCTGAGCCCACTTCCCACATAGGTGGTGCCCTGGGGTGACTGGGGGCCAGTCCAGGCCTAACCCTAAAATTCATCTCAGCAGTCACTGCAGCCAGAGCTGCAGGGATCTCCAGAAGAGAGTTTTGCCTGGGAGTTGCCTCCTGGTCTTCAAAAGACACTATGGGGCTATGTTAAATGCCTCCTGGATCACCTAAGCTCTGACCCGCAGAGGGACAGAGGGCTGGAGAGCTGGACAGAACTGCTAAGGCCTGGGAGGGACAGCAAGGGTCCAGTAATGGGTCAATCAAAGGCAGGGATGATTGAGGGTAGCAATGGTCATATTGACTCATAGGGCTAGCACTCACAGAAGCCAATCCCATGGGCTCCCGAAAGAGCTTGGGGATATCCTGGAGGGGCCTTGGCTTCCCTCAGCTGAGGATCAAGCCCATCCTGCCTGGAGTCTTTGGGAGAATCACAAGATTCTTCCCTCGGGGCTTGGAAAAGAAGAAAGGGCCAGTCTAAAATCTGAGATGTTTTTGAGGGTCTGGGATGCTCTCTGACCTCTGGCTTCCTCCCCTGCCTGCCTAAGGCCCGAGGGTACAAAGCAGGCCTGCCCTGCAGTATTCGTCCACAGCTGGGGCTGGCCAGTCCAAAGAAAGGAGCTCAGGGGACAAGGTGACCTATCTGCATAGAGGTCACTTTCCTCCTGGTTCTCCCCATCATGTCCACCCAACAGGGAAGCACATCTTCTCACTCTCATTCTTACTCGGCAGTCACCTTGGACTCTGCCCATCACTGGTCAGGGAGGGCTGCGTGAGAAGCTGGAGGGGGACCCTCAGGGTCACAGCTCTTCAGAGAACAGGATGTACTCTCAGGTACAGGGGAGCTCAAGCCAGAGTCTCAGGATCTGAGTCCCTTCCCTCAGCTTTCTCTTCTCTAAAATGGGAGTATTAGACCAATTGACACTAAGGGGCTCTTCTAGTCCTAGATCTAAAGGGGGGGCAGCAGCACGGCCACCCTGGATGCAGCCATGTGTCACTGCCAGCAGACCCCTGAAGAGTGCCTTGGTCCCTGAAGAAGATCGCCTGTAGTGAGGGGAGGGGAGGCAGGGAGTCCCCATCCTCCATGAGCTAGGGACACTCCCAGAACTACAGGAAGCCTCCCACCATGCTGAGATTTCCTTAACAGAACCAGGTACATCCATGACTTCATGGAGCTTCTAGGGCCAGAAGAATCTGAAGAATCTGGGGAGGGAGCAAGGCTCTGGGTGGGGCTGGAAGTGGGGTAGCCAAACCAAGGCGGCTTAAACCTGGGGGCCACAAGTTTTTTTTTTAATGTTTTGATAAGTATATTTCAATATAATTGGTTTCCTCTATACTCCTGTGTGTTTTAAAAACATGATTCTGGGAAGGGGCTTCACTGGCCTGCCTGACACAGCAAAGGTGCAGAGCAGGCCCTGCTCTACGATGGGGAGTGACAGGAAACCCAGGGGCTCTGTGCTGGCCCAGAGGCCAAGCTACATTTCAGACCAGGATCATCGAAGAGGCTGAGGGGGAGGGGCATCTGCTGGGAGAGCTCCAGGGGACACAGGGGGAAGGAGGGAGAGAGCCTCCCCTCCCACACACTACCATCTCTGAACGCACAGGGCATGGATGGAGATCAAGGGCCCTGGGATCAAATCCAGACCCTGCTCTTCACACTCTGGAGGGCTCAGGAAGGTCACTCCCCCACTCCTAGCTTTCTCACCTCTGAAGCGGGGGAGCAAGGGGCAGAGACTGAATAATGGTCCTGGAGAACAGACAGGAGACAGAGAAGGGCGAGTGGGCACACATTGCCACACACACTTCCATGCCCAGCTTCTTTTATTCACTTTTGGTGGGTTACAAGGTGGGCTTCGGATCCAGCTCACTGACCAAGAGCAGACTGAGGATGGGATCTGAGTCTAGGAGTGGCGCTCCCAGCTAGGGAGCCAGCTTGGACCCTGGGCCATGCACACAGCAAGGAATGGAACGAGCCAACAGCAAGGGTGTCACTTTGACCCTCAGCTCTAGCGCCCAGCCTGGTTTGAAGCCTGCAGGGGAACAACCAGGGCAGGCAGCCCAGGCCAAGGAGTGGGGAGGCCTGTGGTTCTGTTGCTCTGGCCAATGGGGGCAAGTTCTGGCAGCATCTAATCTTGTACACACCCAAGATCAGATCAGGCACTTGCTGAGTTCATGCCATGGGCAGCAAGCAGACTTTGCCTCGGACTGGACCACTCTGGGAACACTGAAAGCTCACAGGTGCCCAGGTTGGACTGCTTTTGTGATCCTGAAACAACACAATACTCAAAACCTTAGGAAAACAACAGAAGGACCCCAAAAGACAAAAACTCAGTTCACACATTCCCCTAAAATGTGTGCAGAGCCCAGCTCCTACATAAAGTCCAAAACCAAAGGAAAGGCTGGAAGAATGAGCAAACAAAAAAAGAAACCCACTATAAAGAGCAATGATGGTGATAAGGAAGCTGAAAACATACACTCAGAAGAAAAGAAGGACTCCAAAACATCTAAAAGCAAAGCCTTGAAGAAAAACACACCATGGACACAAGTCTAACTAGAATTCCTGGAAAGATGGAGCAAAAGTTAGAAAAAGAAAAAAAAAAAGTTTTTAAAAGCAAATGAGAGGGCTAGAGAAACAAAGTAGAAAGAAATGAGCACTATGGAATGAAGAACTGGAAAGAGAATTAACAGCTTTTAATAAGAGTTACAAAAACTTATTGAAGAAAATAATTCCCTGAAAATTAGAACTGACCAAACAAAAGCTCAATGACACAATAAGAAATGTTAAAACTAAGTCAAAAGAGGGGCAGCTAGGTGATGCAGTGAATAGAATACCAGCCCTGGAGCCAAGAGCACCTGAGTTCAAATCTGACCTCAGACACTTCCTAGCTGTGTGACCCTAAGCAAGTCATTCCGATTGCCTTACAAAAAAAAAGCAAAAACAAAAACCTAAGTCAAAAGAGAAAGAGGAGGAGGAGGAGAAAAATCTAAGGTCTCTCAGAGCAAAAACAACAGCCTTGGAAACCAGACTGGGGAGAGATGACGTACAAATCAGTGGATACCTGAACATCCTGATCAGAAAAGAAGCCCTGGCCTCATACTACAAGAAATCCTAAAAGAAAACTGTCCATATCTCTTAGGACCAAAGGGCAAAGTAGAAATGGGAAGAATCCATTGCTCACCTTCTGAAATAAGCCCCCAAATGAAAACTTCCAGGAACCTTAGAGCCAAGAAAAGAATACCACAAGCAGCCAGAAAGAAAGAACTTGGGGCAGCAGCGGAACAGCCTCAGCTGCACCACATGAAGGCTGCAGCGAGAAGGCGGAGGAGAAAGAGGAGGAGGAGGAGGGGGGGGGGCACGTGGCCGGGCAGCAGTTCCAGTACAATGACAGCGAGAACACCTTCTTCTACTTCCTCACCTCCTTCATTGGGCTCACCGTGATCCCGGCCACTTACTGTCTCTGGCCCCGGGCCCAGAACGCCGAGCAAATTCGATTAAAAAATATCAGAAAAGTATATGGAAGATGTTTATGGTATTGTTTGTGGTTATTAAAACCCCAGCCAAATATGATTCCCACAATAAAGGGGCAACAGTAGCAGAAATTAAGAAACAACATCCTTTACTGTCACTTAAATATCATCCAGATAAAGGAGGAGATGAAGTCATGTTCATGAGGATGGTGAAGGCATATGCTGCTTTAACTGATGAAGAATCTCAGAAAAATTGGGAAGAATATGGCCAGATGGGCCACAAGCCACAAGTTTTGGAATTGCTTTGCCAGCTTGGATTGTGGATCAGAAAAACTCAATTTTGTTTTTGCTTGTATATGGGCGGGCATTCATGGTTATCCTTCCAGTTGGCTCTTGGTGGTATAGATCAATACGCTATCATGGAGCCCAGATCTTAAGCCACACAACTCAAATCTATACATATTTTGTGCATAAAACTCGAAACGTGGATATGAAACGTCTTATAATGGTATTAGCTGGAGCCTCTGAATTTGATCATCAGTATACTAAAGATGCCATGAGCAGACCGGCTGATAACATTCAAATACCACAGCTAATCAGAGAAATTGGCAGTATTCATTTAAAGAAGAACAAGCCTCCACTTACCTGCCCATACAGCTTGAAGGCCAGAGTTCTTTTACTGTCTCATCTTGCTAGGATGAGAATTCCTGAAACACTTGAAGAAGATTAGCAATTTGTCCTGAAAAAGTGCCCTGCCTTCCTGCAAGAAATGGTTGACGTAATCTGCCAACTAATAATAACGGCTCAGAGCCGCGAAGAAAGGGAGTTTCATGCTCCCACTTTGGGATCCCTGGAGAACTGCACGAAGCTTTCCCAGATGTCTGTTCAAGGCCTTCAGCAATTTAAATCTCCTCTTCTTCAGCTCACTCATACTGAAGAAGACAATCATAGATGGGTTTCTAATCATAAAAAGTTTAAAATTAAAACTATCCAAGACTTGGTGAGTTTAAAAGAATCTGATCGCTGCAACTTACTATATTTCTTAGAAGATGAGAACTATGAAGAGGTTATGGCTGTCCTTGGTAGTTTTCCATGTGCGACTATGGACATAAAATCACAGGTGCTGGATGATGAAGACAGCAATAATAGCACCGTAGGATCCCTTGTCTCAGTATTGGTCAAGTTGATGAGGCAGATGACGGCATAAGTATCTGAAAAGGAACAGTCTATCTGTGCTGCAGAAGAGCAGCTGGCAGAAGGGGGGCAAGGTGATGCCAACAAAAATAAGACTAAAGGATGGCAGCAGAAGAGTAAAGGACCTAAGAAAACTGCTAAATCAAAAAAAAAGAGACCTTTGAAAAAAAAAAGGCAGCCTTTGTGCCATTGCCCCAGTCAAAGCAGTCGAAGCAGAAGCAGGCAAATGGGGCCGTTGGGAGTGAAGCTGCTATAATAGAAGATGATGACGTATCTGACAAAGGCAGTGACTCTGAGGAAGAAGAAACCAATAGGGACTCCCAAAGTGAAAAAGAGAACTGAGACTCTGACAGAGAACAAGATGAAAAACAAAGCAAAGATGATGAAGCAGAGTGGCAAGAATTACAGCTGAGTATACAGCGGAAAGAGAGAGCTCTGCTGGAAACCAAATCAAAGATAACACACCCTGTTTACAGTCTTTACTTTCCTGAGGAAAAACAAGAGTGGTGGTGGCTTTCTGTTGCAGATAGGAAGAAACAAACATTGATATCTATGCCATCCCATGTGTGCACGTTAAAAGATATGGAAGAGGTAGAACCGAAGTTCCCTGTTCCAGGAAAACCCAGAAGTTATCAGTATACAGTGTATCCAAGATCAGATTTCTATATGGGTTTGGACCAGATTAAGCCACTGCAGCTGGAAGTTCAAGAAGCGAAGCCGGTGCCAGAAAATCACCCACAGTGGGATGCAGCAATAGAGGGAGATGAAGACCAGGAAGATAGTGAGGGCTTTGAAGATAGTTTGGAAGAAGAAGAGGAAGATGATGATGACTAAACAATACTCTGAACTGACTACACTATTTACAAACTTATTGCTATTATGATGGAACTGTACAATAAACCAAAAACACAGTGCACAAGTGTTGTTGAGGAGATATTGTTTAGCTTCTTTGCCCAATATGAGAGCATTATGTAACTCGCCAGTAGAAGTCTAGCAATATTTTGCCATGGGTACAACCTGGAAGATACTTGTGGCTTATTTAAGCCTCTTAACTGTGGGATGGTGCATTTATTTCAATAATGATAATAAATCTTTTTTATTGTAACTGTCAAAAAAAAGAAAGAAAGAAAGAAAGAATTCAGGTACCAAGGAGCCAGGATCACACACAATTTAGCAAAGGAATAGAAAGCTTGGAGAAGGCAAAAGATGTGGGCTTTTAAACAAAAATAACTTACCAAGAAAAATTGAGCATGAACCTACAGGGGGAAAAAATGAACCATTAATGAAACTGAGGACTTCCAAGTGTCCCTGATGAAACTACCAGAGACAAACAGAAACTGTGAAATACAAACCCAGGAGTCAAGAGACACAAAAAAAGGTAAACATGAGTGAGCAATCATTAGGGACTAAAGAAGGATAGATTGTTTACATCCTAAATCATCTAACATGTATCTCTTCAGAACTCTATCAGAAGTCATCAAAGGAGTCTGGACAAAGACCCTGAGAATGGTTCTGTCCCACCAGAGAAGTGGGTAGACAAATCTTCTAGGGAGGTGGAGAGGAAGATGGGAGAAAAAGAATGAGGAAAATCATCCCCCTTAATTGGGGCACATGAATAAAAGCTTACAACAAACAAGGAAGAAGAGGTGAGGGAATGGGTGATGCCTGAACCTCACTCTCATCTGAACTGGTCAAAGGAGAGAAGAATGCACACATCCCTGGGCACAGAAATACAATTTACTCAAAAGGCAAATAGAAGGGAAAGAGGAAAACAGAAAAGGGGAATAAGAAGGTGGGTAGATTAAGGAGAGATGAGTTTTTGGCACAACAAACTCAAAGAGGGGCAGGGAAAAAAAAACAGAAGGAAAAGTATAAAAGAATAGGATAGAGGGAAATAAACAATGAATAATCATAACTGTGAATTCCCATAAAATGGAAGAGGAGGGCAAAGTGGATTAAAGAGCGGACTCCAGCAATACACTGTTGATAAAGAACACGTACTTCAGAAATAAGGGGCTGAAGCAAAATCGAGCACGCTTCTACTGACGTAAAAAAAGGTAGAGCTTATCACCATGATCTCAGACAAGGCAACATCAAAAAGACTAAATTAAAAGAGATAAACAGGAAAACTACATTTTGCTGAAAGGCACCACAGACAGTGACATATCAATATTACGCAAATGGCACAGCACCTAAATACTTAAAGGAAAAATTAAATGAGTCATAGGGAAAGGCTGACAATAAAGCTATAGGGACCTCAATTGAAAAAAGGGAAACTCAATATAGCCCCTCTTAAACTTAGACAAATCTAACCAAAAAATAAACAAAAAAGGAGTCAAGAACCTGACCAGAATTTTGGAAAAGTTAGATATTATAGATCCCTGGAGATTAACTGAATGGGAAGAGAAAGGAAGGTGTGTGTGTGTGTGTGTGTGTGTGTGTGTGTGTGTGTGTGTGTGTGTGTACATATACATACAAATATTTCTCAGTTGTGCATGGAAACTTCCAAAAAATTGACCCTCACAAATGCAGAAAAGCAGAAATATTAAATATATCTCTTTACAGACCACAATGTAATAATATATTATTCAATAAAATGCCCCTTAAAAATTAATTGGAGACTAAATATAACTTAATCCTAAAGAATGAGCAGGTCAAAAAGCAAATCACTGAAATGATAATTTCATTAAGGATAATGACAATAATGAGACAATTTTTTAATTCTGGGGGGAAAATGTGTGTCTCTAAACACTGTCACCAATAAAAGAGCAGACTGATGAACTACCATTAAAAAAATAACTTAGAAAAATCAACAAATTAAAAATCCTAATTAACAACAGATTAAAATCCTAAAAATCAAAGAAGAAATTGCTAAAACAGCAAAAACAACAACAACAATGAATCAATAAAACTAGGAGTTGGGGTTTTTTTTGGGGGAAAAACAATAAATAGATAAACCATTAACTAACATGATTTTTTTTTTAAAAAAGCAGAAAACCAAATGACTAGTAAAAAATTGAAAAAGGTGAATCCCCAACCAATAAATAAGAAAAAAAAAGAAACTACAGAACTATTTTGTTCAAGTATATGCCAATTAAACAGACAATCTAAGTGAAATGGATGAATATTTACAAAAATATAAAATGTCCAGGTGGAAACAAGAAACAGGGAATCTGAATGACTCAGAAAAACAAACTGAATGTCATAAATGAACTCTCAATGGAAAAAAAGACACAGGATTAGATGTATTTACAAGTAATCACACATTTAAAAATAATTCCAAACATTACATAAACTATTAGAAAGAGATTGGAAAAGAAAGGCTCCTATCAAATTACTTACTTCTATGATACAAATAGAGTGGGTCTTGATACCTAAACCACAGTGAATCAAAACAGAAAAGAAACTATAGGCCACTAAACCTAATGATATTAATACAAAAATTTTAAATGAAGTATGAGGAAGGAGACTATGGTAACACATCACAAAAACTGTACTCTAAGGCTAGTCTGGAGCTAGAGCAGGAATGCAAGGGTGGTTCAATATTAGAAAAACTATAGCCATAACTGACTAAATTAATTAGAACAACAAAAATCATGTAATTATATCAAGAGATGCAAAAAAAGGCTTGATAAGACACAGTCATTCATGTTAAAAAAAAAAATACCAGAAAGCATAGGAATAAATGAATCCCATAATATGATAAATAGCATTTATCTAAAACTAAGTAATGGGAATACGCCAGATGCCTTTCTAGTAAAATCAGGGTAAAGCAAGGATGTCTGTTATCATCATTACTATGATGACATTGTGCTAAGATTGCTAGCTATAATGGTTAGAGAAAAAGAAATGGAAGGAATAAGTACAGTCAAAGAAGAAACAAAATTATTGTTTTCTGCAGGGGATATAAAAGCTTACTTAGAGGAAGCTAGAGAATCAACTAAAAAATTAATTGAAACAACTAACAATTCCAGCAAAGCTGAACGATATAAAATAAACCCACCTAAATTATTAGCATTTTTGTTTATTATCAACAAAATCCAGAAGAAAGAGATGGGAAGAAAAATTCCATTGAAAATGTTTACAAAAAGTATAAACTATTTGGGAGTCTACCTGCCAAGACACACAGGAATTATATGAAAACAACACAAAACACTCTTTGTTTTATTTTTTTTTAAACACTCTTTACACAAAGAGAGATCTAAGTAATTGGAGAAATATTAATTGCTCATAGGCAGGGCAAGCCAATATGATAAACATGATGATAAGTACTTAAATTAATTTACTTTTTCCGTACCACGCCAATCAGTCAGGCAAACTCCCAAGGATTACTCCACAGAGCTAGAAAAATATAATAATAAAATTCATCTGGAGGAACAAAAGGTCAAGAATCCCAAAGCAATGAATGACAAAAAAAAAGTGGGCAGAGGGCCTAGCAGTACCAGATCCGAAATCCACTACAAAGCAACAATCCTCAAAACAATTCAGTTAGAGGTTGGCAGAGAGGTCAACCAGGGGAACTATTCAAGCCCACAAGATATAGAGGCAAACGAGCATCACAGCCTAGTGAAACCCAAAGATCCCAGTTAATGGGGCAAGAATTCACTAGTCCACAAAAACTGCTGGGAAAACTGGCAAGCAGCCTGGCAGAAACTAGGCCTAGACCAACATCTCCTACCACATTCCAACACAAGCTCTAATGGGTGCATGACTTAGACAAAAAGGATGACATCATAAACAAATTAAAAGAACAAGAAATAAATTATCTTTCAACTCTATGGTTCAGGAAAGAGATACAAGGGAAATGGGGAAAAATCACAGAAGGGAAAATGGACAATTTTGATTACATAAAATTAAAAAGCTTCTGTGCAAACAAAACTAATGCAGCTAAAATTAGAAGAAAAACAGGAAACTGGGGGGAAATTTTTCAGCAAGCTTCTCTGATAAAGGTCTATTCCTAAGTTTCATATAAGAAAGTGATTAGAATTTCTAAGAATAAGTCATTCCCAGATTGATAAATGATGAGAGAATATGAACAAGAAGTTTTAAGAGGAAGAAATTCAAGTTACTATATGGAAAAAAAAGTGCTCCAAATTACTAATAATTAGAGAAATGTAAATTAAAACTACTCTGAGGTTCTATCTTACAACCATCAGACTTGCAAATTTTTTTTTTGAAGGGGAAAATGAAAGGGCCTGTAGAGGGGGAAAAAGTACCTCAACGCATTATTGGTAGAGCTGTGAACTGGTCCAGACATTCTAGAAAGCTATTTGGAACTATGCCCTGAAAGCTATTAAATTGTACATACCCAGAGAGAGCAGGACCCACATGTACAAAAATATTCATGTGGTGGCAAAGAATTAGAATCTAGGGGGTGGCCATCAACTGCAGAATGGCTGAACAAGTTGTGGTACAGAAATA
>JAQQSV010015421.1:0-12067 GCA_028646515.1 Pseudochirops corinnae | reverse complement strand
TATCTATCATCTATATATCTGTCATCTAGCTATCTTTCTATCATCTATCATCTATCTATCTATCTATCTATCTATCTATCTATCTATCTATCTATCTATCTATCTGTCTGTCTAACCATCTCTATCTACCATCTATCTATCTTTCTTTCTGTCTGTCTGTTTATCTGTCTTTCTTCCTTTCTTTTTTTCTTTCTATTTCTTTCTATTTTCTATTTCTATCTATTTCTTTTTCTTTCTATTTCTAAATAGAAATTTATCTTTCTATTGTGGGAAGCCACAGAGGCTGATTCCAAGACTCAGGTAAAGATCTTGAAGTGCACCTCTCCAGGTGACTGCGGCTTGAAAAGGCTGGCGCCCTGGGAATACACCTTAAAGGACTTTTGTTTGAGGCCCTGACTTCAACAAGGCCTTTTGCCCCCAAAACTTCAGACACCTAAAAAGACATGTTCCATATTGTAGAAAGCCAAAGTATTTGACTTTTAGGGTCAATTCTTATGCCAATGTCTTGGAGAAGCGGGTTTTGGCCTAGGTTTGCCCTAGACAAACTAGATGCTTGGAAACCTGCTCTCATTTGCATCCTCTTTGTTAATGACTTTAAAAATGTTAATTGACTTCTCAGATACCTGTTTGGCTTTCTCAAGACTTTTGGTGCCTAGAATTCTGGAGTCTGATTTTATCTGAGTTACTTCCAGGATATAGCAGACCATTGTAATGATAAAACTATGATAATATCCCAGGATGTAACAAACTAAGCTTATTGATGAATATACTTGAATCTTTGTCCTTTGGATCTTTAAAAATCTTGTTCAAATCATCATTAAATGGAGTTCATGGTTCTTCCTTGAATTAGCCACATCTACTGGTCACTTCTGTCTCACGTCTCTGATCATGCTTAGTGCTAGACACTGAGCAGCTCCCGACACACTCTCTCTCTCTGTCTCTCTGTCTCTGTCTCTGTCTCTGTCTCTCTCTCTCTCTCTGTCTGTCTCTCTCTCTCTCTCTCTCTGTCTCTGTCTCTGTCTCTGTCTCTCTGTCTCTGTCTCTCTCTCTGTCTCTCTCTCTCTCTGTCTCTCTCTCTCTCTCTCTCTCTCTCTCTCTCTATATATATATATATATATATATATCATAACTTTGCAGAAAACATTTTCAGTCCAGTGATAAAGTTGGAAGCCCGATTGCAAAGTTCTGAGGAATGAGAAGAGAGGAAGTGCAGACAAGTGCAGACAATTTTTTCCTATGAATTTGGTTGGAAATGAAAGAGAAATGTGGGATGAGAGAGCATGAGTGGATCAATAATAGGGTCTGCTGAAGATTTTGTTGGTTTTTTAAAGGATGGAGGAGACTTGGGTAGGTTTGAAGACAGTAGGGAAGAACCTGTAGATAGGGAGAGGCAGAAGATTAGGGAGGAAATTGGGGTGATTGAGGTTGCTGGGAGGAGAATAATAGTAAGAGCTAACATTTATCTAGTGCTTACTATATGCCAGGCATTGTGCTAAGTAAGCACCGTACAATTATTATCTCATTTGATGCTTATAACAACCCTGGGAGGTAGGTGTTATTAATTATCTCCATTTCCCAGATGAAGAAATTGAGGTGAACAGGTTAAGTAACTCACCCAGAATCACACAGCTGGCAAGTGACTGAGCTTGGACTTGAACTCAGGTCTTCCTGTCGCTGGTCCTGGTCCTGTATCTACTTCATCACTTAGTTGGTTAAAAAAGCAATAGAGGATGGGATTGAGGGCACATATAGTTTGGATTTAACAATAAGTCACCTTATTGTCAGAGATTGGGAAGAAGGCAGAGAGAATGTGTAATGATACCAAAGCCTTCTGAGATGAAGAGGAGAGAAGATGGAGCTGATGTTGAAAACCGTCCATTTTCTCAGTGAAGTAAGAGGTGAAGTCCTCAGTGGAAAGAGAGGGAGTAGAGAGAGGTTTGGGAGGACTGGGGAGAGAAGGTTTAAAAAGTTTTTGGGGGGAGTAAGATAGGCAATCCATTGAAGAAGAAAAAAAAAAGATTGCCTTCCAGTGGCGAGGGACCACCTGGAGATGGGTAACATGAATTTGTAATGTACTCAGTCAGCTGGTGAATGTGTCTTCCTCCAGTTCTGTCCAGCAGCATCTGAATGGAAGGAAGCAGATAGTGGGGGCAATACAGGACTAGGTTTAGAAAGGGAAGAACCCCATAGAAGAAGGGGAAAGGGCTCTGTAAGAAGAGGACAGCATAGAGTTGAATGAAATAACTATAGGTTGGAAAGTAAAGTCTGGGAAGGACTAATGACATGAGGAAGTACTGAGAGGTGGTAGTGGTGGGGGTAGAGGGCAGTGGGTGGAAGGACTGGAGGGCATCATTAGGATTTGTACAAGAGGATGTGACAGAAACTCATTACAACATAAAGGGAAATATAAGAGGGAATATGGATATGTTCCCCAAACCCCAGGCAGAACAATGATTAACCATCCCTCTCCCCCATCATCCCATATAGCCAAGTTTGATAAAGATAAGTTTGAACAAATCCAAGGATGACTTACTGCAGAGATGACGGTGGGGAGGTAGTTGGGGCAGGTGAAAGCATATGGACCTTATTCCCCAAAGGCTGAAAATAAGAATGGGTTCAAAACCAAAGGGGAGAGGTTGACAGATAAGAGATCCCCAGTGAGTTAAAGGAAATGAGGGCTATATGAGAAATGTTCCTTACCCTTGAGGTTGACAAAGACAGCCACAGTCTTCCATAACTACGCCTCAGGCTTACCAGGGATAGAATATTAACTGGATGAAGAGTTCCCGCCACCCACCCCCATGTGATTCTCAGACATAATGGTGTTGAACTTGGAGTCAAGAATAGCTGAGTTCAGAGTACAGGCTTGTAGTAGTTGACTAAGCCTCAGTTTCCTCATTTGTAAAACCCATACTTGTGAGATCCAAAAAGATCCCATATGTAAAGTGCTTCACAGATCTTAAGGCGCTATATAAATGTCAGCAATGAGGATGATAATATTCTGTATAAAAATGAAGTTTAGAAACCTGAAAGGGGAAGGGGGTGGATGAGCTGAATACTTCCATTTGCAGCTGGATTTAGAAGTGTGACCCTGCACACTCCAAAGCAGTGACTCCATATAGATTAGCTCATCAGCCCCACATGCCTAAAGTTCCACTGTGGAATTCCCAAAAGTGCCCACAGCCTGTTTCTTCTGGACAGTTGGGCCAACCCAGGCCCCAGGGAACAAGGAAGGGTGTGGGGGAAAACCACCCCAAACCTGTGCAGACTGTTCTAGAAGTTTCTCATCTGAACATTTAAAAAAGAACAAAGCTGGCTTAAGATCCAACATTTGTGTTTCAAAAATATGCCATATCAACAACTACCTTTTCCCAAGTGGTTCATTTTTTTCCTTTTTCTTTTCACATTATTTTCAGGCCTGTTTTGGCATTCAATGCAGAAAAACAATCGAGGTGTGGAGGGCCAAACTTCCATCCAAGCAACCTCCTCAAACTAAAGTTTGTGTTTAAACTTCATGTATATTTATACATAAGGCACACTAATGTCGCTGTACATACTGTGCCCATTTCTAACTCTCCTCTGTTTCTTTCTTTTGGAAAATGGTATGAAGGCATAAACACCACCCCCATGCAACTGCACACAAGGTATCTATATGACGAAAATAAAATCCCCCGGTATTTATACAACAGATTGCTAGCACTTATACACACACAGCACATAGTCCCACACATATCGCAAACAGGTGTAATGTGGGGGTGAGAGTAGAAGTAAATGGGATGCTGGTGTTAGTGAGAGGCTGGTGAAAAGACAGGCAGAGGGTGGGGGGCCTATGGAACGAGTCTCCCCTTACTTAGGCCTGCCTTGTTCTATTCCAGGCCCCACGTCTCAGAACAAGTGCTGCTAATTAGACCACAGGAGGTGGTCAAGGCTGGCCTCCCTGTGTGGGTGGAGACCCAGGGATGCCAAAGCTCTAAGGTGGGGCCCTGGGGGAACAGAGGAATGGCCACAAGTGTAAGCAGAGAGGGAGAGAACTGGGGTGGTCGCTCAGGAAAATGGGCAATATTCTATCACCTTGCACCTGGTTGGAAAATGGGAAAACCCCTTTATATCAGGAGTCAGAGGTTCTGTGTTTTCACCTCTGCTTTGTAGTTGTCTGGCTGTGTGGTCACAAGCAAGTCCATCATTTCTCCTGTGCTGGCCTCATTTGCCCCATATGTAAAGTGAAGGATTGTGCTAGATGACAGCTGTGTGAGCCTAGGCAAGTCACTTAACTGTGTTTGCCTCAGTTTCCTCATCTGTAAAATGAGTCGGAGAAGGAAATGGCAACCCACTCCAGTATCTTTGCCAAGAAAACTCCAAACAGTATGGGCTGCTAGGTGGCACAGTGGATTGCATGCTAGGCTTGAAGTCAGGAAGACTCATCTTCCAGAGTTCAAATTTGGCCTCAGACACTAGCTGAGTGACCCTGGGCAAGTCACTTCACCCTGTTTGCCTCAGTTTCCTCCTCTGTAAAATGAGCTGGAGAAGGAAATGGCAAACCACTCCATTATCTTTGCCAAGAAAATTCCAGATGGAGTCATGAAGAGTTGGGCTAGACAACAGTAATAACAACTAGATGATTTCTACACTCCTTTCCAACTCCTGACAGAGAGTAGAACTTGAGCCAGGAAGACCCTAGTTCAAATACTGCCTCAAACACTTACTAGTTTTGTGAACCCGGGCAAATCACTCCACTTTCTGACCCTCATTTTCCTCATCCACAAAATGACCTTTTAACCCTAAGATCCCGTGACAAGGCAGGTAGGTTATGAGGGAAAGGAACAGGAAGGGAAACGACTACAAGGAGTTGTGAGCTACCTGGCTCTATGGATAGGACATTGCTCCGGGTGGCGAGGTGACGCAGGGAATAGAACACCAGCCCTGGAGTCAGGAGGACCTGAGTTCAAATTCAGCTTCAGACACTTAACACTAGCCATGTGACCTTGGGCAAGTCACTTAACCCCAACTGCCCTGCCTTCTTCCCTCCAAAAAAATAAAAATAAATAAAAAATTAAAATTTAAAAAAGAAAGGACATTGCCCTATCTCTGGAGCTGATGTCACTTGTGTGACCATAGGCCAGTCATGTAACCTCTCTGAGTCTCAGTGTCCCTTTCTGTAAAGTGAGGGGATTTGATGAGATAACTTTGAATGTTATCCCAGTTCTAAATGGATTATTTTAAATCCAGCAAACCTTTTTAAAATGGACTGTTGAAAAGAATCAGTCTCAGTATATTCTTGGATTCCCAACTGAAACACTCTCACTGAGGAAAGTCATACGCAAGTTTGCAGCTGCTCCTAGGGCCTCATTTTTAAATTCCGACTAACATAAGGCTCACCACTACTAAAGAAAATACCTGATAGGAGGAAGAGGAGGAAGTTTCCATCTTCTTTAAGAGCAGAGTGGAACATTACCTCCTTTTCACTGGAAAGAAACAGTCATGGGGATTTTAGAGCCCCAAGATGAAAATACTCATGTATACTGTTATTTTTAATGAACAGTTCTATTTTTTTTTTTTATTTTGCAAAGTAGAATGGACTGGATTGTGTATATTTTCCCTGAGATATCGGTTATCCTTAAAATGCAAGCTCTTAAGGACTGGGACTGCTTCATTCTTCACTCCCCTGAGCCTAGCACTGTGCCTGGCTTATATTAGGTGCTTAATAAATGCTTATTGATGAAGTCATTCATTCAGATCTGGAATACGACTGTCCTTAGGTCCTGTGCAATCCTAACTAACACCACCATTCACCTGGTGGCATAGACTGAAATTTGAGGGGGTGCAATATTAGGGCAAAATGACTTAAGATTTAAGAGGCATGCCTTGCAAACCCAACTTAGTCTAATCATGGTTAATGGGAATCACAGGTCCCAGTTGGCTTCTCTTTCTCTCCCTTCTGCCTAATAGAAGGGAGAAGTGAAGGGAGGCCTTGTGTAGAAAGACTTCAGACACCGCCTGTGAAAGACTCACAGGGAGAAAGAAGACTCTACCCACCCCCACCGCCCTCAACATCCTCCTCTTTGTTGCAGTCTGGCCAAAAAAAAAATGCTCCACCCTGGGCAATATTCCCCAATGATGAGGGGTTATATTTTAAAGTTTTATTTTCAGATTGTCCTTCTATCCCCCACCCCCATGATGAGGGTTATTAAGGCAGTCACTAAAGCCAAATCTTCATCACTGCTCAGATCTTTTCTTGGAAAGACCATAAACAAGATCCCAGACAGAACAGAATATGAGTGTGAACCACACGAGACCTCTAGGGAAATACAGAGGGACTACTCAGGCTCCAGGCCCACTGCTTGTGCAAGAGACCACCTACCCCACAGCAGCAGCAGCAACATTGACAACACAGAGAAGAGAAGTAGGAAAAACCCCAGGAAGTAGGAAAAAAAACCCCCAAGAAGTAGGAAAAACTCACTACAACAGAGCTACTGCAGTTTCTGGGAACTCCCCCTGCCACCCGTTTCCTCATCCTCTTTATATCATCACTTGAGGATTAGTCTGGTCTGCTCAGGGGAGCCCAGCTCTAAAGGAAGCAGTGGAGGGGAGAGGGATGGACCAATGGGCATCTCCGGTCAGAGGACCTGGGCTCACATACCAGGCTCTGCTGCTTATTATCTATTTGCCCTCCAGGTGGCCTTCTAACTTCCTCTGGGTCTCTACTTTCTTCCTCTACAAAAAGAGGGAGGTTGGTTTGGACTAGGGATTCTTAACCTTTTTGTGGGTCAGGGACCTCTCTTGGCCATCTGGTGAAGGTTATGGACCTTTTATCAAAATAACCTTTTGAAATGCATAAATGATACATGGAATTACAAAGAAAACCAATAAAGATCCTCTTTCTCTCTCTCTCTCTCTTCTTCTCTGTCTGTCGCTGTCTCTCTCCTCTCTCTGTCTTCTTCTCTCTCTCTCTCTTCCCTTTCTTCTCTCTCTGTCTCTCCTCTCTCTCCCACTCCCTTATTCCTCCTTTTATCCCTTTCTTTCTCTCTCTTTTTCTCTGTCTTTATCTTCTCTAGCTTTCTTTTTCCTTCTATCTTTCTCTCTGTCTCTATCTGACCTTCTTTCTTTTTCTGTCTCTCTCTGTCTATACACACACACACACACACACACACACACACACACACACACACACACACTTTTTTTTCTCATCTAATTTCAAAGATCTCCTGAAATCTATCCACAGGGTCTGTGGCAGTTAAGAATCCCTGGACTATGGCACCTCTAACGTTCCTTCCAGTTCTGAATGTGTGAGGTGGTACCTCGTGGGCCTGGGGGCAGTCCCTGATGCTCCTCTGTGGTGCAGTTCTTCCACTCCATGCTTATTGCTAACACTTGTCTCTAAGTGTACAGTCCCAGTTGGGCTCTCCCACACCCCATGCTTGTTGCTAATGCCATCAGCCAATTAAACCTATCTCACCATAAAGACCAGCTCCCAGAAAAGAGATATTTTATAGGACCAATTGGCACAGACTCATTATGGGCCAATCTCAGGCCCTACTGGGTCTCACATCACAATGCAGGTTGAACCAGGGTGAGTGTTTTATCTAGAGGGAGAAAAAGCTAAACAAACATACAGACAAACCTAAAAGCTTAGTAGAGAGATGCCTAGCTATCCCAGCTCCCATTACTCATGTCTATCCCTCTGGCACTCACTTGTATTAGAGCAAACCAAACCAATCTGATGATCCACCTGGCTGCAGTGACAATCTCAGAAGCCCTACCAGTCCCCAGGGTAGCTACCTGACAGATTCCCATTCTTCCCTAGTGAAAAATGCCGTTTTCTCTGGTGGTGACTGACAGGGAAGGAAGCAGCAGTGATCATAGCTGTTCATGTCTTTGAGCTAGCAGATCTCCTGCAGTTTGAAGGCTTTGGGGAAGGGGCCGCTGTAGAAGGACCACATGGACCAAACTAAGGGGCCAAAAATGTGCTCCTGGGGCTTCAGAGGCCATTGCAATGGAGCTGGACTCAGTTTTCCACAACTGAAAATGGGAAAACCTACTGCCTGATCCTGTCATCTGAAATACCTTCTCTATTTCCCTTGATAATCCCTACCCATCCTTCAAGGCTGAGCTCAGGACCCCTTCTAGGGAGCCTATTCTGCCTACTCCAACCTACATCACTCTCTTTTACCCTCTGCTCAGTCTTGATGATTTTGCTCATTGACCATTAAGCACATTTATGCCAAATACACCACTGTTTTTCCATCCTTATTTTATCGATGTATTTTGTTTTAACATTATAAACGTTTACAGATTGCTCCCACTTGGTGAGAGGTCTTCTGTAATAAAGTAGAATAGTTAGACAAAACAAATAATGTAGAACCTTATCTGAAACTGTATGCAAAATTTCACTTTTCTAATACCCCCCCCCCACCTCTCTATTAAAAAAAATAAGGGAAATCTATTTTCTCTCCCTTCCCTCCCCATCCTGCTCAAAAAAAAAAAAGGAAAAACAATTTTTTTGTAGCAAATATGCCTTGTCAAACACAACAAATTCCCTCAATGAATATGATTCCCAAACTTCCAATACTGTGCAGGTTTTGTCTTCCCACCTCTTTGAGGACAGGCATTCATATCTTAAATATTTCCTGTGTTGCTCATAACGTCTGATATAGAGCCTAACCCAAATTAAATTCCAAACACGTATTTCTTGATAAATTGGGATTGGTTCTTCAGATTATAGAAGCATTTGCCACAGGGGTCTATTAAATTGAAAATCTTACTGTTAGGAAACAAAGATTCTGTTGACAAAAAATTTATTGATTTTTTTCCCCTCTGGTAGGACTAGAATTAAGATTAGGCAAAATAGGCCATTGGTAAGATTTTAGAGGTACCAGAAACTTTTCTCTGTCCAAAAACAACTTTTCCCATCCTTTAGATAGTGTTATTCACTGACATTCTACCATTAGAAATTCATACCTTTAGATATGGAGACTTTCAAAGCATTCAAATGTTCCCTACAAAACTGTAAATGCACTGAATTTGGGTGTGAGTGAAGGAAGTGGGGAGGAGGGTTCAGAGAGGAAGATGTGCCTCAAACAGCCATCGAGTGCCCGCTGGCAGGAATTATTTGACAGGCACCCTGCACCAAGGCTTTATGGACCAGTAGGCATAACGATTGCCTGGAAAGGGGAAGGGTAAGTAGGGGGTCAGAGGACAGAAGTACACTGAAGCAGGAGGTATGAGGGACAGTAAAATACAAAATATGATGACTTCATCCTTTCCCTAGAGACTGTTCCTATTTTTAGGAATAGGGTTATACTATATGGTACAACCCGAGGTCCACTTATGTGAAATAATCTTCAGTCATTAGGCCAAACCATTGGTCACAGAAGTCTTGGAAGAAATTCCATTTGCTATATAGCAGAATGGAGCAGAACTGGCAAGAAATAAATAAATACTTCAAAAGAGCTGTGATTTCATTGTTGTGTGTATTCAACAAACAAATAAATCAACCAGCATTTTAAAATGTCATTTTATTTTTATGCAGTACTTTCCTATAATTACCTGTAAAGACAATTTTTAACATTCATTTAAAAAAAATTTTGAGTTCCAAATTTTCTCCCTCTCTCAGAGACCCTCTCCCTCCCTAAGATGGTAAGCAATTTGATATGGTCAACCAGCATTTATTAAGCACCAACTGTATGACAGGCAGCAAGCTAGGCATTAGAGATACAAAGAAAACACTGAAATGGTTCTTTCCTTCAAGGTACATATATTCTATGGGGGAAAATATGTACACATATAAGAAAATACAAGGTAATGGAAGGGGATGGATGGTAGGTACTAGCAACCCTTCCATCCCTTAGCAGATGGCTTTATAAATCGCTGTGATCAAAACATTCATTGCCAATTTGGAGATTTAGAACTGAGTAGGACCTTCAGGGTCCTCCTTTTACAGATGAGGAAACCAAGGCTCAAAGAGATGAAACAACTTGCCCAAAGTCAAACAGTCAGCTAGCATTTATTAAGCACCTGCTGTTTGCCAAGCATTGTACCAAGCACTGGGAATACAAAGAAAGTCAAAAGCCAATAGTCCCTGCTCTCAAAGAGCTCACAGTCTAATGGAGAAAACAACGTGCAAACAACTATGTACAAGCAAGAGATACTCAGGATAAATTAGAAAATCAACTTAAATTGAAAGGAGCAGAATCAGGCTATGAACCCAGGTCCTACAACTCCAGACTCAGAACCCTTTGTACTGTGCCCCCATTGATTGATGGTGCTCTCCATATTTAGATATGTTTAGTCTTCCTCCACAGACATCCAGTGAATCACGAGCCCAAATTCAAAGCCTTTCCATCTTAGGAGGATACTCTATAACTTGTGTTTCATTGAGATGGTGTTGGAGAGTCAGATTCTGTGGCTATGAAAATTGGGGTTGAGCCTTACCTCTGGGGTCAGAGAACCTGGGTTCACAACCAGCTCTGCTACTTCTTGGCTCTCTGAATCACGGGCAAGTAATTTCCTCCCTAGGAGCCTCAGTTTCCTCATCTGTAAAATAAAGGAGTTGACATTCTCTGATAATTCATCTTCAGCATGTGTTTTATTTCCAAATGTTGCAAAGAACTGAAGTCTGGCTAGAAGTGGAAATGGTGTTTTGGAGAAGGGGAAGAAGCCACTTAGACAATCATTTAGCCTGTTATTCTTGAAGCATACTAAGAAAAAGTTTATGCATGTAGCCAAGTGTACCAAACTCCCACTATTTATCTAAGTCAGTGCTTCACAGCCCCCTCCTTCCCCTTGTGTTTGAGGGACAGCAGTTGGAAAAGACACCAAATCTTATCAAATAATAATCATAGCAATAATCTGCTTTAATCAGAGTCCTTTTCTGTCCTTTGTCAGGAAGTAGAGGTGACTCTAGGCTCAAATTACAGTATGAGGGAAGGGAAGGGAAGGGGAAGGAAGAAAGGGAGAAAAGGAGGAAGGAAAGAGGGAAGGAAGAAAAAAGGAAGGAAGGAAAAAAGCAAGGAAGGAAAATAAAGAAAAAATAAAGATCTAAAACAGAACCCAGAAGGAGAAAAAAGAAGGGAAGGAAAGTGAAGAAAGGAAAGAGACTTTACTCCTAAATTGAGCCCCGCCCCTCGAAAAGTAATCATCTGCCTTGCATTTATAATGGTTTTATATGTACACACACACGCATTTTTCCCCTTTCGAGCCAGGAGAGACTCAAGAAAAAAAGCTTGATTTTCTCACTAAATCACCAATAACCCTTCTCCAAAACTTCTATTCCTTTTTATTGAAGGCTCAGTTCTTTGCAAGAATTGATGTAAGATACACACGGAGGGAAAGTACAGATCTGGTTTGTTCAGCTGACCAAGATAACTGCTTTAAGGGGGGAAAAAAATTAAAGCTGAAATTCGTTGGAATGGATTCGCACCGAACTTTCTCCCAGGACCAGGCGCCAGGGGTACTGATGGGCCAAATGCCAGCCATCTAAGCTGGCCTAGAAAGGGTAATTTCAGAGACAATGATTTAGAGCAGAGTGCAATGAGGGCTGGAGAGGCGAGGTAGCTAGCTGTTCCCCACGGCGCTCATTAAGGCTCCATAGATTGCTTTTTCCGTCTCCCTGCTAGCCCTCCAAAGTGCCTGTTATTAATTCATAAAAACACTGCAAGAGTGATTGAGTCCCATGATTACTGGAGCAGGCAAACACTAGAGACGGTAAAATATTCCATGTCTCTCCATCAGGCCCTCTGGAGCGCGGGTTTGGGGGGGAGAGTGTGGAAAGGGGGGCGGAAAGGAAAAAAAGGAAGAAAGGAGGGGAAAAAGTGTCGTGAAATATTAATCAGAGCGGCTCGTCCCCGGGGCCAGAGACGCGAAGCCGTGCAATCATTGTAGCGAGAGTTTCCCGGTGACACGTATTTGAGAAGATGTCTATTGCGGGTAAACACACCTAAATATTCTGGACGTGTGGATTTCGCCTCTGGTGTCAATGTGAAAATCCTATTCCCTTATCATCGTTCTGCAGGCAGGGCCCCAGGGGGACCCGCTGACAAGGCGCGGGCAGGATTTGGCTGAAAGGCCTGCA
>JAQQSV010015420.1:0-12067 GCA_028646515.1 Pseudochirops corinnae | reverse complement strand
CAGGAAGGAGGGACATGTAAACAGTCTCTCACAATATGTCCACTGTGGAGACGTTCTGTGTAATTACACATGTACAGCCTGTATTTGATTGCTTGTCCTTCCAGTAGGAGTAGGTGACGAGGGAGGAAGAGAAAGAATCTAGAATTTAAAGTTCTATAATCAAATGTTTAAAAAAAAAAATATATATATATATATATACAATAATAATAATAATTATTATTAACTACATCCAACTAGAACTTAAGATACACAGGCACTGTGGTAGGGAGATCCATCCTGCCCTACCAGAAATTCACAGGGGTGATGGGGGAGGACATAGGAGAGAATAGATTGGGGGAGGGGTTATACAATGGGATGGCTGTTTTGGGGTGATGGGTAGGGTAAAGATGGGAGAAAATTTGTAACTCAAAATCCCGTGGAAATGAATGATGTAAACTAAAATAAATAAAAGTTTATACAGCTTCAGAAAAAAAAAGACATGTTTGTCAAAACTGCAGGTGACACAAAGTTAGGCAAGACAGATGAAGCTAACAGTAGATAACAGAACCAGGGTTCAAAAAAAATCTTCACAGCTTAGTACTTCATATGAACTAGCCATGTAAAAAGGTTTTTAACACGAAGAAATGTTTTAAAAATCACCTTTACAAGCACAAACCACAGCAAGATAAAAATTTGTTTGAAAAATATCCTTGAGCATTTTAGTGGATTACAAGCTCAATGATTAAACCGCTATATGGAAGCCAAAAAAACCAACTTGATAAGAAATGACAAAAAAATGAATTTAGAGAAATCTGGAAAGACTTGTATGAACTGATACACAGAACAATTTATACAATAATTACAATAATACAAATGAAAAGAACTTTGAGAGGCTAAACAAATTCAGATGATAAATGCAATGATCAATCATGACTTCAGAAAACTAATAATGAAACACGTGCTTCCCTCCTCAGGGCAGAAAGACAGACTGACTAGAGGTGCAAAATGAGATATATACTTTCAGACATAGTCAATGTACAAATCTGTCACCACTGACTCTTTATTCTAAATTGAGGGAGGAGGAGGAGAGAATACATATATAGTGAGAGTGACAGAAAAAGAAAAAAGCTCAAATGAAACATTAAAAAAATATGAGAGACACTCAAGAGAGTTAGAAGGTGGACAAAGAGAAGAGCAGTGTTGCTATCAACGTAGTGATTTTCATATACAATTTAATAAGTAAGCTGTACATATTAGAATCATGGTATATACACCATCCTCCTTTTCTATGAAAATTGATGTTTAAGTTCAACAAAAAAGAATTGCATATTATCTTTTTAAAGCTAAATAAACCTTAGGTTACCTCAAGAAAGACACAACATCTAGAACTAGGGAAGTGATAATGCTGCTTTATTCTAGTCTAATCAGATCACCTAGAGACAGCTAGTGGTGCAGCCTATAGAGTTCCAGAGCTGAAATCAGGAAGATTCATCTTCCTGAGTTCAAATCCAGCCTCAGGCATTTACTAGTTGTGTGACCCTGGACAAGTTACTTAATCCTCTTTGCCTAAATTCCTCATCCATAAAATGAGCTGAAGAAGGAAATGCTAACCAATGTCTTTGCCAAGAAAACCCAAACGGGGGTCAGAGTCAGACAAAGCTGAAACAACAACAAGTCAGACAATATCTGGATTACTGAATTCAAATGACCATCATACCATAGATTTAGAGCTGAAAGAGACCTTAGAGATCATCTAGTCCAACCAACCTCCTATTTTATACATATATGAGGAAGACATTAAGTTAACTTGCTCAAAGTCACATAAGTAGTAAGTGGCAGAGCTGACGATTCAAACCACAGCCTCTGAGTCAAAACCCAATGCTTTCACATTTTAGGGTTCCATACTTTAGGAATAACCCTGATAAATTGTGGGAGATTTATAATCTTGATAAACTGGAGGGGGGAGGGTGTGTTAAACTAGAGTCTGGAAGACAAGTTCAAATCCAGCCTCAGACTAGCTGTCTGACCTTGGGCAAATGACTTAACCTGTTTGCCTCAGCTTCCTCATCTGTCAAGTGAGGAACAAAATGAATACTACCTCCTATAGTTGTTGTGAAGATGAAATGAAATAACATTTATAAATCACTTAGCACTGTAGCTGGCACATAGTAGTAGTAGTAGTGGTAGTAGTAGTAGTAGTAGTAGTAGTAGTAGTAGTAGTAGTAGTAGTAGTAGTAGTAGTAGTAGTAGTGATTGTGGCAGCAGCAGCAGGCTCCCCTTCACTAGAAAGGATAGATGAACAACTCTGGGGTATTTTTTTAGTACAGATTATTGTTCAGAGGAGGGCTGGACTAGATTAGCTCTGAAATTCTTCCCAACTCTGAGATTCTATGAATTATGGTTAGGCATGAATAGAAGTTAGTTAACCTCCCTGTTAATAGTAACTCATACACATAAGGCTTTTGTCAAAGCATCTGTCTCATAACACCTTGTGAAGTAGGTAGTAAAAATTTTATTATGTCTATTGAAAAGATGAAGAAAGTGAGCTTTAGAGAAGTTTAGTGAAGAGGTTTGGTGAAGACCAAAGGTTAATGAAGGTAGGATTAGAACCCAGGTCAGGTCTTCTGATTTTAAGCTCTCTCCAATAAGCAGCATGCTTTTCTTTAATCTTAGTCAAAAACACTCACAGATGTGTGTAAAGAGGCAAAAGGTTACAGTGAAATTTTCTCACTTGGCAAATCAAAGAGCAACATTCTGGACTTCCAATCCTCTTCTCTAATCACCAGAAAAATTCTATTTAATGAAGGAATACTCCATGCTTATCAGAGGTCTTTACTTTTTAGAAGTAGAAACCACAAATGCTGGATTTACAGGTCTGGGTGGTGAAATTATTGAGCTTAATAGCAATTTTATCTAAAAGTTATTAATAGTATGAGTAGGGTACAATAAAGAAAAGAGTGCTGTGAAAAGTTGATTAGTGGAACAGATTAGGTACACAAGACAGGTACACAGAAGAAATCAGTAAGCACAGTGTTTGATAAACTCAAGGACTCCAAATACAAGGTTAATGATTCACTCTTCAACAAAAACTTCTGGGAAAACTGGAAAGCAGTCTGGCAGAAATTTAAGTTTAGACCAATATCTCCCACAATATAATACAATAAGCTCTGAATAGCTGCATGACTTAAATACAAAAGGTCATATCATAAACTAATCAAAGGGGCAGGGAAGGAGACACCTGTCATAACTATTGATCAGAGAAGAATTTATTTTTTGCTAGTCCTTCTGGTGCTGTTTTTCCTCCTACTTAATACTATTTTATTTTTTCAATTACATGCAAAGACAGTTTTTCATCATTCACTTTTATAAGATTTTGAGTTCCAAATTTTTTTTCCCCTCCTTCCTTTCCCTCTCCCCTTCTCAAAACAGCATGTAATCTGATATAGGCTATATATGTAGAATCATATTAAACATATCTCTACATTAGTCATGTTTTGAAAGAAGAATCACGACAAAGGGGAAAAACCACGAGCAAGAAAAAAAGTGAAAATAGTCTGCTTCAATCTGCATTCAGAAGCCACATTCCTTTCTCTGGATGTGGATAGCATTTTCCATCATGAGTCTTTTGGAACTGATCTATGCGGCCCTCAAGTTCTCAAGTGTGACCCTTTGACTGAATTCAAACTTCACAGAACAAATAAAAAGATTTGTTCTGTAAAACTTGGACTCAATCAGAAGGCTAAACCCAAGGACCTAGAAGGCCATATGTGGCCTCAAGGCCACAGGTTATCCACTCCTGTCTTAGATCATTGTATTGCTGAGAAGAGCTAAGTCTATCAGAGTTGATAATCACACAATGTTGCTGTTACTGTGTACAATGTTCTCCTGGTTCTGCTCACTTAGCATCAGTTCATGTAAGTCTTTCCAGGTTTTTCTGAAATCCTGCTCATCTTTTCTTACAGCACAATAGTATTCCATTACATTCATATATAGGGGAAGAATTCTTAACAAAAAAAAGGGGAGGATAACAGAAGATAAAATGAACAATTTAAATTACATAAATTTTTTTCTGCATAAGTAATACCTTTATTCTAACGATGGCTGAAAGGCAAACATATTTTCAGCAACTAGATACAAAAAGGATCTGAACATTAACATCACGTGATTAAAAAAAGAATCTGGCCAGTTTGATAAAAGTGTTTACACATATATTATGAATTTTCTAAATCATACTTATTCCAGTCCTGGTCTTTAAAATCATTATGACAATGTGTTTATTTCCAAAACAGGACTCATTTAAGTTAAGCCTTTCTTCTAAACACCAAATATAAAATTAACTGAACTGCTGTGTATGATGATGAAGTCAAACATCTGAAGAATTCCCACAAATTCTCTTTCAAATATAAATGTAATGTAAACAGAAAATAATCTGTGAATCCAATTAATCAAACATTTATTAAGTATTTATTAATGTAGGAATATTTCATGCTTATCATAGTTCTTTACTTTTTAGAATTGAAACCACAAATGCTGGATTTATAGGTCTGGGTGGTGAAATTATTGAGCTTAATAGCAATTTTATCTAAAAGTTATTAATAGTATGAGTAGGGTACAGTATGTGCAGAGCACTGGTTAAACTAATCTAATCTTGATAGTTGATAGGAAGCTCTGTGTGTCTCTGTATGTGTATCTAAATTCCATAAAATTTAAAAGCTTTACACAATCAATGAAATAAGAAGCGGGAAAAAAACAACTGAGAAAATCTTTTCAGCAAATGTATTTGGATAAAATCTGATATTCAAAACATATAGTGAATTGATAAAAACATATAAGAACAAGTATTATTTTCCCAATAGAAATATGGTCAGAGGATATAAATGGACTACTCTCAAAAAAAAGGGGTGGAGGGCAAACTATCAACAATTACGTGAAAAAAAAAATCTTCAAATCATTAATAATGGGAAATGCAACCCTTTGATCCAGCAATGCCACTATTAGGTCTGTATCCCAAAGAGATTTTTTTTAAAAAAGGAAAAGGATCTATTTATACAAAAATATTTGTAACAGCTCTTTTTTTGGTGTCTAAGAACTGGAAATTGAGAGTATGTTTATTGATTGGCCCAGCGAATGGCTAAACAAGCTGTGGCATATGATTGTAATGGAATATTATTGTGCTATAAGAAATGACAACTAGATATCAGAAAAACTTGTAAAGACTTACAATGAACTGATGCAGAATGAAGTGAGAAGAACCAGAAGAATACAGTGTACACAGTAACAGCAATATTGTACGATGAACAACTCTGAATGACTGAAAAATGCAATCTACCTCGAGAGAAAGAAGTGATGGAATCTGAATACAGACCAAAACATACCATTTTTCTTCCTTCCTTCCTCCTTTCCTTTCTTCCTTCCTTTTATTCCTTTCTTCTTTCTCTTTTTGTTCAAGTTTTCTCCCAAAAATGACTAATATGGAAATGTTTTACATGATTGTACATATATAATTTATATCAGATTGCTTACTCTCTCAGGGAGGGGAGAGGAATAGGATTTGGAACTCAAAACTTTAAAAAAAAATGAATGTTAAAAGTTGTTTTTACATGCAGTTGGGGGTAAACAGAATATTATTTAAAATAATGATAAATGCATACTAAAATAACTCTTAAGGTTTTACCTCTAACTCATTAGATTGGCAAAATGACAGAAAATAATAGTGACAACTGTTGGAGGGACTGTAGGGTGACAGCAAAACAATGTCTTACTGGTGAATCTCTCAAGTGATCCAACCCTTCTGGAAAGCAATTTGGTACTATACCCTAAAAGTCTGCATATTCTTTGACCCTCTTGATCTCTCTATTTTAAGCATATAACACAATGAGATCAAATAAAGAAAGAAAGACTCATTTGTACAAAATATTTAGAGTAGCATTTCTTGTTGTGTCAAAGAACTCAAAACAAGGTGAGTACTCATTAACTGGAGAATAACTGAACAAATTATGGTATTAGAATGTATT
Organism: Pseudochirops corinnae; assembly: GCA_028646515.1. Classification (NCBI taxonomy): domain Eukaryota; kingdom Metazoa; phylum Chordata; class Mammalia; order Diprotodontia; family Pseudocheiridae; genus Pseudochirops; species Pseudochirops corinnae. The sequence continues at coordinate 6,074 of JAQQSV010015420.1, read as the reverse complement.
GAAATATTATTTGTACCATGACAAACAATGCAAGGGATAGATCTAGAGGAACCTGGCAGAACTTGTATGAAATAATGCAGAATGAAGTGAGCAGAATCGGGAGGATAACTTCTACAATGACTACAACAGCAGAAGAAGGAAACTGTGAAGGATTTAATGAATAAATGAAAAAAAGATTTACTAAGCACATATTATATACAAAGAACTATGCTAAGCACTAGAGATATGAAACAAAAAGTACCTATTATCAGCTCACATTCTTTTTTTTTTTTTTTTTTACTAAGAGGTGTCTGTGATTGTTATTAATGGAGGGAATAGTCACATCGGTGAAATCACAGATGTTTTGATGTACAGGAATATTCATTGTAGCTTTGTCCTGTTATCATCTGGTGGGCAGAGTCAAAAGTGCTGGTCTTAGGATACAAGAGACCTGGTTTTGACTCTGAACTCTGGAGCTTCCTGGTCATCTAACTAGGGGCAAATAGCTGCTTTGGGCCTTAGTTTCCTAATCTGTACAATGGGAGGAAAAGACACATTACTTACAAAGTCTATATCAGGGGTGGGGAACCTGCGGCCCTGAAGGCACATGCGGCCTTCTAAATCCCCAAGCACAGCCTTACAAAGTTCTGTAAAATTTGATTTTGGTAAAAAGATCAGCTCACATTCTAACGGGGAAATAACACATAAAGGGAAGTTTCAGCTTCAAGTCATCTGAAAAAGCCCCATGGTCCGTAGGGTTCAACAACAAAAGTAGCTGGTAATTCATCTCACTTAATGTCATTTCCACTGACATGGCCAAATCTATTTCTGATGTTGAATCATTTGACAATTACAAGGACTTTAGTGTCAATAACTTTATTTTTTCTGAGTCATCAGTAGCAGTAGTTGTTCAAGAGGTAGGAATTCCAGTAATCCCCATAGGTGGCAGTTGGCAGCTGATAGAATAGTTAGTCTCTTCTCCGCAAGACTTACTAATTCCCTGGATGACACATGAAGAATCTGCACTAGAAGCAGGGTCAGGGGTCTGAGGCACACTGCTGTTTGAAGGGGATGAGGGGGGAATCTTGGGCCTATCTGCTCATTGGTGGCAATTGATTAGCATTTAGTTTTGCCTTAAATATTTTGCAACCAATCACTGCCTCTCTTAAGGGAACTCTGATCATTTCAATAACCAATCATGGCTCCAGAAAAATGGTGATGAATCTTGCTTTCCATTTCTTGGAAGAAAGGTTATGGATTAGACTCTAATCTAAGGTAGAGAAAGAGACATGCAATTTTGGACTTGACAAATATATATATTTTTTGCTTCATTACACTTATATAGGAAGAAATTTTTATTTTTGGTGGGGAGCAAAGAGTTATGGGGAGGGAATAAGGGATAGTAATAATTGATGCCAAAAGCAAAAGTGTCAATGAAATATTTTTTAAAAATAACAGAACAGAGCAAAAGAAAGTCTAGAAAGGAATAGAGACATTCAGGGCAGTGTTGGAACTACAAAGTTATCTTTCATATGTACTTTTAAAAAATAAGGTATAATAAAGATTCATAGTGTCATATATAATCCTCTTTTTCTGTTGTTCTTTGCATAAGGAAATGTTCATATTCGTTGATGCTTATCAAGTTCATAATAACAAAAAATGTTTTCAGTAAAGAAAGTAGTGCAGCACTTTAAGTAGAAGTGATTTAATTATCAAACTACTGATAAGATGAACATTCCAGGTAAGAAAATCCCAAGCATCTGTTAAACTTCTAAGGACATATACAATGGAAATTCCTGATGACTTTTCAGCAATTTTCAAGATGGATTTGTGAAAACTAGATCAACAAACAACTATCAAAAGGATACAAGTAACTGTTAGGATAACGAGGAGGTAGTCGCCAGAGGAAATTACTTTCAAGATCCAGGCTATTTTTTGAGTGCCAATTGTTCTCAGTATCACCATGGACTCAATGCACTTTTTTTTTTTCTTTACTTGTTGAAGGGATAATGGAGTTTCAAATGTGAAAATTCAGGGGCAGCTAGGTGGCACAGTGAATAGAGCACTGGCCCCGGAGTCAGGTGGACTGAGTTCAAATCCAGCCTCAGACACTTAACACTTACTAGCTGTGTGACCTTGGGCAAGTCACTTAACCCAAATTGCCCAGTCCCTCCAAAAAAGCAAAAAAAAAAAAAAAAAAAAAGTGAAAACCTGGATACAAGACTAGTATTTATAACACAGAATTCTTAAAGCAGCAATTTTAAAAGCCATCCTTATTTTGCACTATACCACACATTTTAGTGTGAATCTGGTTAGCTCGGTGACTCGGCATGGGCTAAATGAGGACAAAATCATAGGCTCAGACCCTATGTGAAGTAGCTATAATGATAACTTACGATTAGCAGGCATGCATGCATTTATTAAGTAGATACTCTGTGACAGGCACTGTGCTATTTGCTGGGGATACAAAACTAATATAAATAGATACAAGACATAAGAAAAGAAACATCAGAGGTGCCTGGAGGATTCTAATAATTAGAGAGATGAAGAAAAGTCTTATGGAGAAGGCTGCCCTTGAATTTACCTTTGGAGGAAGCTAGAGATAATTGCAAAGGTGAGGTAGGAGTAGATTAGAGACATGGGGAATAGATCATGCCAAGGTTACAGAGATGGAAGATGGAATGTCATATATGAGAAACAGGAAGGTATTTTGGCTGGATGGCAAAGAGGAGAAATGTGTAAGTAAATCTGGAAAGCTAGGTTAAAATAAGGTTGCAAAGGGCATTAAATGCCAGTTTGATCTTGGGAGGTAATAAGAAGGCCCTGGCACTCATTGAGCAGGGAAGTGCTATGATCAGACCTGGGCTAAAGGAATGTCATCTTTAGCAACTGTGTGGTACATAGAGTGGAAAAAAGGCATAAAGCCCTTTCACATACATTATTTCATTTTATCTTCTAGATATCCCTGTGAGGGAATTACCAATAGGGGGAACATACCAACTTTCTATCTTTTCATGACAGGTTTTCATGACAGGCATTTGATAATGTTTCTCATTATGCATAGAGATGTGGGCTTGATTATGATACAATTGGGTGGATTTGGAACTGCCTTGAATGACTGAACTCAAAAATTAAGCATTAATGGGTTGATGTCAAGTTTGAGGGAGGTTGCTAGTGGAATGCCTCAGCCAAATAAACTTGGTGCTACACTGTTCAACATTTTAAAAACTGATTTTTATGAAGGCATACATGGCATACAGATGAAATGCAGTGGGGAGAGAAAAGCTAACACACTATATGGAAGTCAGGATCCAAAAAGATCTCAACAGGTTGGAAGAGAATTATGGACTAAATCTAAGAAGTAAAATTTAATGCCATGAATGCAATGTCATACATTTGAGTTCAAGCAATCAACAATATAGATACAAAACTAGGTAAGTAATGCTAGCCAGCAGTTCATCTGAAAAAGATCCATGGGGGCTTTAATGAATTTCAAGTTTAATATGAGTCAACAGTGAGTTATGGCAGCAAAGAACGCTAATGCCTTCTTAGGTTGCATTAAAGAGAAGCAGAATATTCAGAATGATGCATTACACTCTGCCTTGATCTGACCATATTTGATGTACTATGTTAAATTCTGGGTTCTACATTTTAGAAAAGATATTGACAAGCTGGAGCAGGGCACCTAAGTGGTGCAGCAGTGTTGGTTTTTGAGTCTGGAAGACCCAAGTATAAATCCTGTCTCAGAGACTTCCCACCTGTATGACCCTGAGTAAGTCACTTAACCTCTCAATCTCAGTTTTCTCATGTGTAAAATAGGGATAAGATCACCTATCTCACAGGGTTGTTGTGAGGATCAAATGAGATAATATATGTAAAGTATTTGAGTATTATATAACCTTAATCTCTCTCTCTCTCTCTACATATATATATACATATATAATCTTTATATATATATGTGTGTGTGTATATATATACACACACACACACATATATATATAAAACACCTTTAGAGAGTTATATAAATTCTAACTATTAGTATTGTTATTATTGTCATATTTTACAGGTGAGAAAATCAAAACACAAACAGATCAAGTGCTTTGCCCAATAACATAAAGCTGTTAAGTCATGGAACCAAACACCCCAAGTCCATTAGTTTTTCCATTACACCATGCTCCAGTCATCTATTGTTTTTTCCTTGACCATAGCCTCATTCTAACTAGACAACTCAAAATAATGTACTCTTGGTCACAAAAGCAATACTGTGCTCGAAAGTTAGAACAAAATACGTCCCTTAGCCTAGCGAAATTACATACAATTTTAAGTTCTAATGGGGTCAATGGATCATCTGACTTGATACAAATGACTCTAGAGTCAGAAGACCTAGGTTCAAATTTCACCTCTGACATGTATGACCGAAAATAAGTCACAACCTATTGGGCCCTCAGTTTCCATGTATGTAAAATGAGAGGTTGGACTAGATCATCTCTGGGTCCTTTCCAGGTCAATATCCTTTTCTCTTCTACTGTAAAAGGCAACTCATGAAATGGTAGAAAAACAAATGTTTTCCTAATGTAATATGTTTAGGAGAATACTCAGAGGTACTTAACTTTTAACAATGCATTTAACTTTTAACAATTATAATAATAGTGATAATAGCTTTATAATGAAAAGGATCTGAATGAATGAAAACATAATTAGAGTCAATTTCCAGAAATTTTCAGTCATTCAGCTTTCCTTCCTGGACAAAATAAGATTAGACAGATGTGTTCTACAAACTGTATCCCACAAAATTTTGTTGCTATTCACTCATGACTCATGACTATTTGTGATCCCATTTTTCTTGGCAAAGATACTTGGGTGGTTTGCCATTTTCTTCTCCAGTTCATTATACAGTTGAGGAAACTGAGGAAACAGGGATAACTGACTTGGTCAAGGTCAGACAGCTATTAAGTGTCAGGCCAATTTTCAGCTCAAGTCTCCCGACTCCAGAACCAGGACTCTATCCATTGTACCTCCTAGCTGCCCTCCCTACAAAATTTACACAGTTCTAAACATACATGTCTTCAGATTTGCCTCATTATGGGTCTGGTTTTTTTAAAAGTCAAACAGAAAGTAATACAATGCCTAGGTGGACTTCTTAAAAGCAACATCGCTTTTTTAGCTAGTGTCAAGATCCAGAGGAGAGCCTAGAAATCATGTGATTCTGGTTCCAGGCCTCTGACTCTTCTTTGCCATTGTACTTCATTTGATATTAATTTTGCCAATAGAAAATAAGCTTCTTGAGAGTATGAACTGTTGTTTGTCTTTATATCCTCACTCCCTAGAATAATACTTAGTACATATTAAGTGCTTAATAAATATTTGTTAAGGGGTAGCTAGGTGGCACAGTGAATAGAGCACCTGAGTTCACATCCGGCCTCAGCCACTTGACACCATTACTAGCCATGTAACCTTGGGCAAGTCACTTAACCCCAACTGCCCTGCCCTACCCCCTCCAAAAAGCACAAAATAAAATAAAATAAAATAAATACTTGTTAAGTTGAATTAAAACCAAGTGGACAATTTCAGAATTTTTTTTTAAATAACCTCTTTGAACCCAAATTTAAATTTAACAGATAATATAATGAAGACAACCAGACTCCCTTTAATTATTACAACTAGCTAAATATATCTGTATCCAGACATCAGAGTAGCTACTCTCCTCAAGGTATAAAATTCCTCTAGAAACAGACCTTTTCCTTTATTTTTTTTTCTTTTTTCCTTTTTTTTAAATTTTTTTTATTTACTCATTTACTTTTAATTTACAAGATTCAGTTCCACAATCACTTGAGTTTCAGATTTTCTCCCCTCCCTACCCCCCCCCCCCCCCCCCGCCATGGTGGCGTGCAATCATGTATAGGATCTGCAAATACTTTCACATTGTACAATAGTTTGGTCATACAGAAGGGTTGTAACCAATGAGTGATCACTGGGAAAAGAAAAAAAAAAAAGCAAAATCAGACATGAAAGAGAACGATAACGAGTTTTGCTTCAGTTCTCCATTTAAACTATAGTCTTTCTATATCTTTCTCTGAGTTTAGGTATCTCCTTCC